>VDFB02193867.1:319691476-319923487 GCA_007258455.2 Sequoia sempervirens
CCCTCAACCCTTAAACCCTAATCCCTCAACCACTATACCCTCTACCCTATACATTGGACCCTCAACCCTAATCCCCCAACCCTATACCCTCAACCTTAAACCCTCAACCCTTAAACCCTCTACCATGTACCGTCTACCCTATAAACCCTTAAACACTCAACCCTAAACCATAAACCATAAACCTTCAACCCTTAAACCCTTAAACCCTCTACCCTCTACCTTCAATCCTCTGCCCTCTACCCTCAACCCTTAAACCCTTAAAACCACTTAGTAAACTCTCTACCCTAATCCATCAACCCTCTTGACCCTTAATCCCTCAAATATTAAACCCTAATCCCTCAACCCCTATACCCTTTGTAGACACATAAAAAGACCTAGGCCTACAAGCTCTATTTTCACCACTTTCATCCTAACATAATTAAAAGATTTAATTATGCCATTTGGTCCACTTTCAAATATTAATTAAATAATTCATAATTATTTAATTAATTAACATCTTTTATTCCTCTTGATTATTTAAATAAATAAATTTTATCTATTTAAATACGTCACTAATCGTCTAATATCTTTCCATAATTAAATAAATTCTTAAATTTATTTAATTATCTTGGTCATTGATTCTTCTTGATTATTTAAATAAATAAATTTTATTTATTTATTTAAATATGTCATTAATGTATGAAACATAGATTTTTGGCTCCAATGTACTCTCTAACTCTTTAGGGTTTTTCACCTAAAAGGAGAGAGATTAGGCCAAAAATGCTTATGGGTCCATTAAAATTAGATTATGTGTGAAGTTTTTAATGCTAAATGAGATGATATGAATGTAGCTAAGCTAAGTAATTGATTGATTATGAATGCAAAATCTAAGAAATATGATTTGTTTGGAAACTAAGAATGAATGGTAAACTGCAACATAAACTAATCAAATTGAAAGTGTGCACTTAGAACCTTGATGAAGACTGGAAATTACATTTGAAATGCTATTGATGTTTTTTTTCAGGCTTAGAAGGACTCACTCACCATTCTGGACGAATCAGTCCTAGTTCTGGTAAATTGAGCCAAAAGTTGTTTATGTCAAAAGGGTGTTAGAAAATGCAGAAAACACAAAACTAACCTAGAAATGGGACTCATTCGCCACCCATGGCGAATGAGTCCACTTTTTAATTTTTAAATATTCAAGAGTGGATTTCGGAGCTTCCGATTTGCACTTCGGCTTCCTATAGGTGCTTGCTTCTGAAACTGTTGGATTTGGGTTTGAAAATAGATTTGTGTTGATATTTTGACTTGAATGACAAATAGATGACTTGAAGTACTTTACAATTTGATCTTCAATGATTTCCAAGCATTCAATGAAGCTCTTCTTGATTTATGAGATTTCCTTTCTTCAACAAGGGTTGCAGGCTTCAGATTTGAATCCACTTTGTTTTGTTTTGAAAATTTTGGAGGTAGGTGAATTTTCAGTGCATTTTGGTGTGAAAAGGACCTGGTCATTGGATTTAGAGTTGTCGAAAGTCAAATTTGGCTTTTGTTTTCCTGATTTTGATTTTGTTTGTCAAATCTACTAATGTTTGAAGAAAAGGGATTTTTTGTGAGATCTAGGGGGTGCCTAATTTTTTGGAGTGTTTTGAGCCCAAACATACTTCACCATTGCGCTTAGAAGGCCCAAAAACCCCTATTTCCATATATAATTTGTCAATTTTGGAGTAGGTCACCCTGAGGCAAAATTATTTCACCTCACAGGGGCCATATAGCCTCTTGCATGCATCTTGAGGTAAATTTCGTCATATATATATATAATTTTTATTTTTATTTTTCTACAAAAAAAACTCACACAGTTTTTTAATTGAAAAAAAAAAGTTTTTTAAAAGCTTTAAAACAATTTAAAAGCTTTTATGCAAAAAAAAATTTGTTTGTTTGAAAAAATTCAAAAAGGTACCTAGGTACCTATTAGAAACCAAGATTTGAAATGCAAAGTAGAAAATAACCTTCCACAAAAGAGAAAAAAGAAAAAGCAAGAGCTTTGCAAAAGATGTGCAAAAAATATTATTCAAGAATTCATAATTACATGAGATGATTTGCTTTATAAAAAAAAAGTATGCATAACCCTAATCTTATCTTGAGCAACAAGATAGCTGAACAAGATAAGGATGAGAATAATTAACATAGGAATTAAAATATTACCTAAGTAAAGTTATGCAGGTGTAAGTAAATATTAATTACACTAACACCCCCCCATAAGCGCAACTTAGGGAAACTAACAAAGCATGCACCTAAATGCTAAGATGAATGCAAGAAAGCATGAATGGGTCCCATAAACAAGGCCTGAATAGGTACCCATGTAAGAATGCAATAATGAGGTAGAGAAGGAAAACCCATTGGGACAAAACCCCCCTACAATGAGATGACTACTGCAAAGAAGCACTAGAAGAACACTATGGAGTAACATTGGAACCACAATCCGACAAGCAAGGAAAGATAATTCTATCTACAAGAAACCAAATGAGAGTCACTGAAGGACTCAGGTGGAATCATAATAATGCAATAGTAGACCTAATGCCGCGGAACACTAGAAAACTCACAAAATGGAACACTGGAATCCGTGAAGCAACAATAGATAAAATGATGATAGAATCTAGAAATCATGTATCCCGATGCTAATGCCAAACTGAGACTAAAAATATTCCATGGGAACAAGTACCATAAAGACTCTAGAACATTAACCATAAAAACATCGTCCTCAAACTAAGAACAATCTAAACCAATGCGGATCAATAACCATAAACTCCCAATCTAAAGTTTGAACTAATGTGAATCTGATGTGTCAAGCTAGAGCAAAAAAGTGGCCAAAAGAAACTAAGAAACCAGATATAACCCATGTGAGTTTTCATCAAAACAAGATGAAGATCAAATTGCATGCACACTCTAATTAGATTATTATACAAGAAACCCCCTGATGGAACTTTATCTTAGTTCATTTATTACAATAACCCAACAATTGTAAAAGGATGTGGTACTGAAATGAAGTGAAAATATTCAAGTTTCACCCTTCCAACTGCTACGACATCCAAGTAATCTCTAAAAAACCCATTGGGAAATATCTAGAATAATGATCAACTTGGGAAAGATACAAAAAAAGTGCATGGATAGCAAAATAGAGCTCCTCAATACCTTTCCAATGCCGCAAAGATGGCGAAAAATGGAGATCGGGGCAAAAAGTTATGAGCTCGGAAGCCATAAATAAACATTTGACTTCAAACAGAAATAAATGTAGCTAAACAAAAAAATACTAAAAAATAAAATACACCACAAAAAGGTGCTCAGAACCAGATTTTCGACGATATCTCATTTTCTCGATTTTGATACCATATGCCCAAGTTATGCCAAAAAGAAAAGAACTGGTCCTTGAAGGAAAATTGGGGTTAGGAGAAGGCAAAGAGGGCCAGTCATATGATGACATCATCATGACATCATCCATTCACGAGCTTAAATTAGACAGCCTAGAGGCCATCAAGGCAAAAAAATGCCCCTCCTTCTAAATTTTTTTTTTGGCCATCAATATATTCTTCAGTTACTGAAATATTTTGTTGTCAGCAAGATTGGGTGTAGGCCCTTGGTCCCCAATAGGACCACTGCTACACTGGAGGGGGCTGGTTGGGGGCTAGGCGCATAGTGCCCGGTCCCCCATGTGACTGGCGGCTACTGAACAATGGCCTGCAGTGGCTGAGCGGAGGGCCCCTAGTCCCCCATATGACCGGGGAGGAGCAGAGGGAGCCTGCGGAGGCTGGCTGGATGGTGACCTTTAGGTGCCACCACTGGCTTGAGTGGTCGGTGGGTGGCCACCTCGTGGCCGCCCAGTGGCAGGAGCTTTTTAACTGTAGGCATGGCAACGAATCCCGAAAATACTTTTTTTTGAATTTTTTTTAGATTTGAACCTCAAACTACATGTTGGGGAGGTCGTAGGGCCCCCCAGACAATTTTTTTTTGTCTTTCAAACCAACTTCACCAAAATTGATGAAACAATAAGTGTTCTTAAGATTTTTGGCTACTGCAAACGTGACGGTGACCTCTGTTTGTACTCAAACTACTCCAAAAAATTAGCTACCTCTAGAGCTTGCAAAAAATCTACCAGCTTGAAACCCTCATAAATCTGGCAAATGATGCCCAAAATATGCAAAATGAAAGCCAATCCTAAATTTTTTAGTGCTCTGAATCCAATGGTGAAGCCCAATCTAATCCAAAATGCTGCATAGATGAACTCAAGGCATGATACCCTCGAGGAATTCTAAATGACTTTGCAATGATTTTCTCAAAAAAATTGAGAAGGGGCTAGAAATCGAGGCTCTGATACCATGTTAGAAACCAAGATCTAAAATGCAAACTATAAAATAACCTTCCACAAAAGAGAAAAATAGAAAAAGCAAGAGCTTTGCAAAATATGTGCAAAAAATATTATTCAGGAATTCATAATTACATGAGATGATTTGCATTATAAAAGAAAAGTATGCATAACCCTAATCTTATCTTGAGCAACAAGATAGCTCAACAAGATAAGGATGAAAATAATTAACCTAGGAATTGAAATATTACCTACGTAAAGTTATGCAAGTGTAATTAAATATTAATTACACTAATAGTACATGCACAGGTACGTACTTGTGTAGGCCTACACAGGTGTACCTACGTCCTATGGGGTTCTCTCATATTTATTTTTTATTTTTTTTAATTACAAAAAGTTTTTTTATGTTTTTTTCTAAAATAAAAAATACATGTAATTTTTTTTATATATATTTTAAAAAAATAAATATATATATAGTTTTTATGTTTTTAACTTTTAAAAAAAAGAAAATTCCTTTTTATATGTTTTTTATTTACAAAAAATGTAATAGTTTTTTGACTTTTTTTAACTTTAAAAAAATAGTCAAATTGTACAATTTTTTTGCAAAATAATGCACTGTAATTGGAGGTGTTTTTTCCAGTATTACTAAATTTTTTGATTCTCTATATTTGGCAGAGTTTTTTGATAAATTTGGAGGAGTTTACTTTTACCCTTCTCAGCCCCTCTTTGTTGGGCTTTTCAATTTTGCACCTCAACTTCCAGAGGCCATATGGTGGTATTTTTGTTGGAATCAAGCAACACTAAGAGGGGGGGTGAATCAGTGTTCTGCAAAAGTTAACTTTATTATCCTGATTTTTAATCCACTTACAACCACAATCAACCAAAAGTGATATGCAAAAATAGAAAGCAAAAAACCACAATGCCATAACACAAGGATTTTTACATGGAAAACATGTTAGGGGAAAAGCCATGGTGGATGGCCAATCCACAATATATTATGAGTGCACCCAAAAGAAATATTACAAAATGGGAATGCACTTGCATTCAAGCACACTTCCTAGAGCTCACTACTCAAGATAGGAAGGCTCACTACCTCACAAAGATTTGGATTAGATCCAAGATAATGAACTAAAATATTAGCATCTACAAATGCTTGATTAAAATTCCAGTTAGGCTCTGTTGTTGATCTTCTATCCTTCAGACTAATACTGAACTTCTACTCTTCTCTGCTATAATTCACACCACAAAATCTTTATGCGCAAGTGAAAATATGCATAAAATCACTCTAACACTCTTTAGATATTTGCAACACACATCAATACACCTTCTTCATATCTAAAAGTGATATAATCGATCATCTATATATATCCATGACTAAGGATTTAATCACTACAAGTTAGCTCCAATAAAACTTAGAAATATTTGCAACTTGTTAGCTCAAATCATAAGTAAAATTCAATGCACATCCACAATGGTCGACAACCTAGCTCGAACCCAAAACATAATGATCAACTAAAAAGATATTTGAATAAAGATATTTGAATAAACATTCCTTGAATATTGACAATATATTTTATCAATTGAGTCAGCCTTAAAATACTAAAAAATAGAGCAGTATCAACCGAATCTCCAAAATTACACAAAGCTTGGTATAAGGTACTAAGATTTCTAGATAACATAAGAAATATACTGATGAACTTCTCATGATATCCAAAAATCAAAGTAACAACTAAAAATCTATGCGTGAATCATTGAACACCAATCTCCTAGATGCTTTGTTCATCCTGACTGTCCTCACTCTGATTTCCAGTAGGAGTAAATGGTGTCAAACAGATCCAATTACCAAATAGGGTTTCCATCAATGAAAACACCAAAGCATAACTATAGTTTCTCTTGCCAACAATCTCCCCCTTTGGCATTGATGGCAACACTTAGTGAAAAATGACTAAGTGTCAGATCAAAACCAACATGAGTTACACTACCATTACAAAACTTCAAAAAGAAACTTCAATCTTGGAAAAAAAACTCCCCCTATGATGATTGTGCATTTCTCACTATACACTTCTCCCCCTTTGACATCAATGGCAAAAACCAGGTAAACCAAAAAAAATTCCAAAACTATACAGGCACAAACTTGTAACTTACAAAAGTCTAAAAATATTTGCAAAACATTGCTTTGACACTCTTAAATAGTCCCACAAAACCTTTTTGAGACTTTCCAAAACTGTTATGTGACCCCACATTAAATAGGATTGAGCCTCTACAATTTCAACATTCTCTGGGTCACTAACTGCTACAACAACTTCGGCTTCCTTCAAAGTACTCATCATTATCTCAATCTTTGGAAAAATTAGTCCTTTGAATTCACTTACTCTCCCAACAATCCTGTTTGTTTCAATCTTCAAGCATCTTATTTTATCAAGTAGACTTGTTACTTGAATTTCTTGTTGAGCCACATCACCAACTAAAGGATCAAAAGTAGTAAAAATGGTAGCTAATTGATTTTCCAAATCCTTCACCTTTTTCTCATTGCCTTCAGTAAACTTGGATAGAACCAAACAAGACTTATAGGATTTTCCAACTTCAGATATAGAACCTTGAATGTTCTTCATGCAAGTAGCTAATAGAATCTTATCCTTTGCAATCATTGCCTTCAACTGACTAAGTCTTTTTCTATTAAACTCCTTTTGCACTTTATCCTCAGCAAATTTCTCAAGAGACTCAAATTGAGTACTTACAACATTTATGAGCTTCGTTAGCTCATTGGAAGAGGAACCTGATGGGTCCATGACATGAGTGGGAATTAATTTCTACAAAACTCTAGATGCAAGGCTTAGCAATTCACTATCCTCTATGTGACACTTTAGAATCTTCTCACTAGCCTTAGCTTGAGCAATTGATGTCACCTTCATTATCTGAATTGGGAACAAAGTAGATAGATTGATTGATTTTTCATCCAATCAAGATCAAAAACTTCTTGTTGCTTCACCAAAGATCTCTTCACTACCTTGGCAGTGTCTCTTGCCTCAACTTTTATTTCCTTAACCTAAATCTTTACTCCTTCAACCCAAGGTTCTTTAGAGACTGTTTCCATATTTCCTTTAGACACTTCAACCTCTTCATTTTTTACCACCTTCTCCTTAGCTAGTACCACCTTAGGAACTTCAATTTCCATAGGTGTCTATATTTTCCATACTAGGAGGAATCATAATATCCTCAATTTTTGGAGGATTAGATACATTCATATTCTCTTCCTCATTTACATTTACCTCCTCATTCACTTCCACATTTCTTGGAACATTTTTAGTATTCATTTCCTCAACGTTAATCTTATTCTTTGACAAACTCTTCTAGAATTTCCTTAGTTTCACCAACAACAGCATCAGTTTCACCAATCATGAGTTTATTCACCCTTGACTTGATCTTAAATTCCTTTTTAGCTCTTTCAAGTAGTGAATCCATCTCTTCAATTGACATTTTTGGACACAAATCTACAAGAACTCTCATCCTCAGATTCTCTTTTGTTCTAGCACTTAATCTTCTCGACTCCAAAATATCATTAAAATTATTGGGTAAGCCAGACATAATCTCAACAAGAACTTCATTAAAAAATTTCATATGTTTCATTGTAGCTTCTTCTAGAATTCTTTGACTAGATTCATCAAAGGTTTCATACAATTCATAGAGAGGCTTAAGATTACCATCCTTGACAATGGCATTCATAGCTTCATCAACTAACATACCAGGTTTATCAACTTTAGCCTTCTTTTCCTTCTCTTCTTTGCTAAAAGATTTTAACTCAATAGCCTGAGTTCTGGAAGCTTTTACTTCTCTCAAGACTTCTTCTGATTATGTTTCATCATCTTCTGAAATAGGCTTATATGTTCTTGTACTTTGATTCTTCTTCCTTTTACCTAAAGGCTTGTCTTGAGTTGGCTTTGTTGCAGGGGAACCCTTAGTAGATCTAGTGTGGGCAGAGGATGCACTAGGACTAGCAGACTCTATTTTTTCTTTCACTTTTGTTGCTTTTTCCTCATCTCTCTTCCTTCTAGCTTCTCTTAAAGCTTCTATAGGCAAGCCCATCCTTTCTGCAAAAAATTCTGACTCTTTTCTTAATTACTTGATTATCACTAGATTTCTCAATTCCTCATCAACTTGCATACTTTTCTCTGCGTATGTTCCAAACCTCTCTTCTCCTTGATCTAGAGGTGAACTCAACAAGTGTTATGCATACATCTTCATAATGTTTTCCTCTACTTTGTATCCCATTGGCATGATCCAAATTGTTCTAGGATCAGTAACTTCCATATGACATTGGTCAATATCCACCATAAAGTAGATATTATCTTTGTACTGTTCCACAATTGAAGTGGGAATTCTTTCCCTAGAATGCATCATATTCTAGAAGTTTTTGAAGTACCCCCAAAGGTTAGTATTCCTAACTTGAGGATCACCCATTCCAAACAACTTATTCCTTATCTGAACAACTATAGACTCATCTTTTTGCCAATGTACTTTCCTAATGCCCAGAACCTCATTCATGAAATAGAAAAATAAGCAGAATATCATATTACCATATTTGAAAGTATTCTTCTTGTCTTTTTTCATTTTTCTCATATTCTCCATCAACTAACTTCTGAGTAGCTCACACAAGTCATATTCTACATTATGCTTCACCATTTCATAAGCTACATAGATGGTCGTACCAGATTTAGAATTATTCCGACTAGAATGGTATATCTTGTAACCAATGACCATTTATGTGAATTTCACATCAACTTCAGCAATTTCTTCTATTGTAATTTCCCTTCTATCCCATTGCGCACCTATTGCCTTAGTAACCTTGTCATTCTTTATGGATTTCAAGACTGGAAGTTTACTAGTGGAATTCAAACCCGTTATTACACATATAGCCTCTTTTGTGATTTTGACGGGTATATTTAGCCACATGAATTCATCATGAACATGGCTCAAAATGTATCTAACCCATTTATTTTCCTCAAATATGGGAAATCTTACAACCTGTGCAAACTTCTTTTCTTCTAGGATTTGAAATTATGACTTTACAATAAAATCCTCTCCAATTATATGATGGGAATACAAATTCATTATTTGAGAGGTTCCTAACTCTTCAATGTTCACATGAATATATGATCTAATATCCTTAGTATGCAAAACTCCGTTTGACATAGATGAAAATGGACCGAGAGGATTATTCTTGATAGACTTATAAGGGTTCCATTTAAACTTAGGATGAGGTTTGTCCTTGACTCTGACTACCAGAGGAGTGGATATTATTGCAAATTTTCAAATTCATAGTTATTCTGATAAATACCTTTTTTCTGGGTTGAGGTTCAATTACAGATTCTTCTATGCACTCTAAATCTTTCCACAATTCGGTAAAGTTCACTCCAAGGCTTCTTCAAACTGCTTTCTTCCAAAATGCAAAGTGACAAATGAAGGATAGGGTTGGATTTTTATCATTTGCACAACTAACCCTTTTGACGCAATAAATTCCTTTACCCTAATACATTCGGTTACTCTGATTCCAAGCACTGAGACAAATATTTTTTTGTGGATCTTCTATATTGCATAATACCTTCTCAAATCGTTTGAATAATATCTAAAAAGAATTGATCCACCTACTGGAATGGTCCACAATCTAGTATCAAATTCCTATAGGGGGTTAAAGGATTTTTCTGACAGCTCCACCTAGGCCAAAGGCTTAAAACTAATTCCCAAAGGAATTACCAGAAGTAGATTCTAGTGTAGGGACATTCTCTTCAATAGAGGGTTCCTTCTTCACCCATTTCTTCTCCATTTTCCTCTTGATCACATCTATAGTGACTTTCCCTTTTCCTTTGACATCCTATTGTGTATTTTGTCTTATCATACCTCTTCTATTCCAACAAAATCTAGCAATATGCCCAAATTTATTATAGTTGTAACATGCACAACATTTCTCTATTTAGACCAATTATTCCATTGATTTTTCCTTGATTTGCATTGGTTAGCAATATTCCCAAGTCTATTGCATGCATAAAATCTGACATCTCTATGAAAGTTATTCATCACAACTTTGCATTCATTTGATTTATGGCCAAACTTGTTTCAATTAAAGCACTGACCTAAGAATGATGGTCCACTTTGATTCATCCTACTTCTACACTGAGAAGCCATATGTATGAACCTATTGCAAGTAAAATAGTAACCATTGAATCTTTGAGCATTCGGTTGTCTTACTGGAATCCTTCTAGCTCCATTCATCTAATTTCCTTGTCGGAATCTTCCCTTTCTAAAATTCCTTTGTCTAGATCCAAAACTTTCACCGTCCTCATAGCTAAGACCTATTTTGTCACCATCAGTCCTCTAACCTCTAATCAGTTCATCAAGCTTGGCCGAGCTTGCTTTTAATTTCTCCTTGTACTCATTTGTAGTAGAAAGTTCATTTATGAGATCATCAAGCTATTTTTCAAGCACTTCCTCATTGTTTTTAGATTGTTCCAATTCATTGTCCAATCGGCTGCATTGTTCAGGTTTTTCATTCAAGGATTGAGCAATCTTTTCTTCACTCTTTTTTCTATCTTCAATCTCCTTGGTCATCCTCATCATGATGGACTCCATCTCATGCTTTAGGGCAACATTTTCTCTAGAAAAATTTTTAGAATCTTTTGTTTTCTCCTTTAAGGCATGACTGAGTTGTTCATCATCCATGCTTATGTTCTTTTGCTTGAGTTGATCACGTAATTCATTTCTTTTCTCCCTTGATTCATTGATCTTGTCTTTCATGACTGGATGAATTTTTCTGCATTCTCAAGATTTTCCTGTAGTTCTCTGTTCTTATATTTTGACTGGTCAAGATCATCCACGGCCACCATAATTTTTTGTTGAAGACTACTTGTATCCATTGAAAACACTTTCCAAGATCTCCCCAATTTGTTACACTTCTTTCAAGGAAATAGCTCTGATACCAATTGTTGGAAACAAGCAACACTAAGAGAGGGGGGGTGAATCAGTGTTTTGCAAAAATTAACTTTATTATTCTGATTTTTAATCCATTTAGAACATTCAATCAAAAGGAATATGTAGAAAAAAAAAGAAAACAACCACAACACCATAACACAAGGATTTTTATGTGGAAACCCTATTAGGGGAAAAGCCATGGTGGATGGCCAATCCACAATATGTTTTGAGTATACCAAAAAGAAAGATTACAAAATAGGAATGCACTTGCATTCAGGCACACTACCTTATAAAGATTTGGATTAGATCCAAGATAATGAATTGAAAGATTAGAATCTACAAATGCTTGATAACAGTTCCAGTTAGGCTTTGTTGTCGATCTTCTGTCCTTCAGATTAATACTGAACGTCTGCTCTTCTCTGCTCTGATTCACACCACAAAATATTTATGTGCAAGTGAAACTATGCAAAAAATAACTCTAAAACTCTTTAGATATTCACAACACACATTGATACACCTTCTTCATATCTTAAAGTGATATAATCAATCATCTATATATATTCATGACTAAGGATTTAATCGCTACAAGTCAGCTCTAATAAAACTTAGAAATATTTGCAACTTATCAGCTCAAATCATAAGTAAAATTCAATGTGTATCCACAAAGGTCGGCTACAACTTAGCCTGGACCCAAAACATAATGATAAAAAAAAAGATATTCGAATAAACATTCCTTAAATATCCACAATATATTTTATCAACTTAGTCGGCCCCAAAATACTAAAAAATAGAGAAGTATCAATTGGATCTCCAAACTTACACAAAGCATGGTAGAAGGCACTGAGATTTCTAGATAACATAAGAAATATAGTAATGAACATCTTGTGAGATCCACGACTCAAAGTAACAATTGGAAATTTGTAAGTGAATCATTGAACACCAATCTATTAGATACTCTATTCATCTTGACTATCCTGACTCTGACTGTTGGTAGGAGTAAATGCTGTCAAGCAGATCCAATTACCAACTAGGGTTGCCATCAATGACAACACCAAAGCATAACTAAAATGTCTCTGTCCAACACTTTTCACATGTAATTTTTTTGAAATGGGGTGAAATTTCACGCTCTTCATAGTGGTGCAGTTGTTTTCTAGTTTTGACTTCTTTTTTTTCTATAATTTTGTTTTCTTAGTGCTATAGTTGTTCACTTTTCATTTTGGAAACTTTGACGGGCCATATCTTCTACATCTGGACACATTTTTGGATGTATTTTTTTGAAGTGCATGTTTTTTCATGTACTTCGTCATGGTGCTACTAGTTTCCCCTTGTTTCTATAAGAGAATTGTATTTTCAGCTTGTGTCCTTTTTTGGACCTTATGGGCTCACATTGCATGCATTTATTATTTTGTAAACACACTAAGATAAAGTGCCTCTATATTGCACATGTATTATGGGATCTTGCACATCACTTTGTGCCTTAGTGTACTCACACTATGATATAAAGTGCCATGGGGGCTGATGTTTGCCTTTTTTTTCCTTCATACCTTTCTCATGCATATCTGACTTTTTTTTCACATCCTTTATATCTACTTGTACTTTCATGACTGCACCTTCATATGTTCTTGGTTCCTCTTCATGTGCTACTTTCAAGAATTTAGTTTCAGTGTACCTGTCACGCCTCTCCCTTTTTAGTATTGTGGGGAGGTTTCTATTGTTGGTGCTAGTACTACTTCCTTGGTTTCACGTTAGAGTGAGCTTTGTATATAGTATTTTTTCCTATGTACTGGTCAGATGCAACGGTTAGTTACCCATGCATTTCGGTGTGATGGAGCACTTACCATATGGACACTCTTGCATTCCTATTTCTAGAGGAGACCTTCCATTTTCTCATGATCAGTTCTTCAAAATTTTGGTTCCTTTTCCATTTGTATCTTTGAGTTCAAGGTGTTTGCATTTGTTTTCCATCATATTTGAGTAGTGTCGTTGGGGCCACTCATACAAATTCTTGTCTTTTTTATCGTGGTCATCATATATTTTAGTGGAGGATATTCTTTTGGAATTATAGCAGTCCTTCTTTGACAATGTTTGTAGCTTCTTCATGCTTCTTTGGTGTTCTCTTTGTTCCTATCTTTTGGGACAACCTTGTCTTATTTGGAGGCTTCTTTTATCCTTCACTTTGCTTTCATCTCTTTTTGGAGTAGAGTTTTTCCCATGAGGTTTTCTCTATTTCTCCACATTATAGAGATCTTTTGTTTGTACATGGCTACCTTACTTGGCCTTGTTTGTCAGGACCCATATTGCATTCTTTTTAGGGTTTTTAGCTACTCCCAAAGTTCATCTTAAGGGGGGTGTTACAGTTATCATGCATTACCTAATAATTAATTAATCTTTAATTGATTATTAGTCTAATTTATTCTGATACAATTTAGCTAAACTTAGGAATGCTTTATTAGTTGAGTTATATTAGATCATTATGTCACATCTCATGTGATGTTGACACTTGTCATGATCTAATCCCTTCTCATTTAGGGATTTACTCTTATAAGCATTCAACCCTTATTGTAAATCTCTCGGATATTATTCACAGGAAATATCACAGCTTTCATATCTTCTTGAAAGCTTCTTTGTAGCTTTTCCTTGTTGATGAATTTAGCAATTCTTGTTTGCAGATCTCTTGTGTGGAAGGTGTACTTATTTGTTGCTTGATCCTATGGCTCGTGGTTTTGTGCTTGTTTCACAATTCTAACACCAACCACCTCTTTTTCTATGCCAATCTTATCTCCTTGTCACATGCATTGACAACCTTTGATTTATTTTTCTCAAATTTAATCTCGCCCACTCATTTTGAATTTGACCTAATGTTTCCCTAACCCTAATTTTTGGTTGTCATATTGAATCTTGTCCATTGATTCTAGGGAATTTGTCAATCTTCAATCTTGGTCATTCATCCAAAATTGTATTTTCTATAAAATGGCAATTTTTCTCTCATTTTGTCACCTCATGCTTACTTGACTTCATGTTATTTTCATTTGCAATCTTGTCTTAGGCACTCTTGACATTTTAGTATTTTGACATTTTGGCATACTTTAGCCATAGATCACAGTTGCTTACTAGTTGCATAGTTGCATAGTATTGCATTTCCATATAAAATCCTTCAACATTTTGCTTTGGTCTTAGCATAGTCACATATTTCTCACTCAAAATTTGAGGGAAAACTTCATATTGCAACAAATAGAGAAGGTATAATGGAGGTCAATCATGGAGGTTGAAGACTTAAGGTGATATCTTTCTTGTTTTCATGTTATTTCCTCCCATGTTCTTCATTATTACTTTGGTTTTTAGTTTATTTCGCTTCTAATCTACTAACCTAGAATTTTCCCATAGTTACATTGGTGAACCCGATGTGAAAATCATGCATTGTTGTTTATTTTGTACAAAATTTTCTTTATTTATAGGTACAGGTATGGAAGCGATGGATTTGTTTTGCAGAATGACACATTTGATATTTCATGATACATTTGCTTCTTTGAATGATGCATATGCTCTATTGTGATGCATACACCTTGTAGAATGACGCATTTTATCAGCCACGATGCATTTTCTTTGCATGTCGATGCATTTTCCTTTCAGATTCGAGCTTATACACCCAAATCGCATTTGTTGTGTAGAGTGACGCATTCACCCTACTGCGACACATTCGTTTGGTAAATTTTTCCATTTGAGTTTTCTAGATTTTACCTAATTTCTCTTTGCAATTTGTTAGTTTAGGTGTTTTTTGGTTACTAATGGGTTGTTACAGCATGTGGCATTAAAATTTTGTGGGTCCAAGACATTCTTTTTAAGACTACTAACAAGTGGTTTTGTAGGTTCAATTGTCCAAGATTTTATTTTGAAAACACATGTGTTTGTTCTTTCTTAGATTAGAAAACACTTCCATTGGTGCTTTAAAAGTAACATTTTTTGGTCATTTTCTTGATTTTTCTTAAAAGTGGTAGGTGATTATGTTCTCATCTTGTGCAAACTAGGTGATCAGAAAACTAGACCTATCTAGTTTTGTGTCACCCTGATTCCGTAATCGAAGTATCCTCTCCCCTTGCACACTTGTGTGATCCTAGGTGCAAGAGATGGTTATTGACTCTAGGAATTGGGTCTTCCTTTGTGGGAAAAAGTACTCACCCCAAGGTAATTCAAACCACCAATGGAGCTCTTTGGCCTAGCTACCCCCGACTGGTATATAAATGTGAATCCTAATGGAAAACTTAGGATTACAAGTGCAGATGTGTCACATGGACAAGTGAACTCCTTGAAACCCTATTGAGTGTAACCTCTTCAGCCTAGATTTTCTCGTTATCGTAGCTAATCTTTCCCCATGTGTGGCCACTCGAACGGGGGTCCCAAATTTTTTTGTGTAGTAGCCAAAATCCTTTCTATTTTCTAGTGCAATAATGGTCGTTGTGAAGGAACCCACATTCTCACAGTTCTTAGTAGAGGTGATCAACCTGTCATGGTAGTTTTATGGGGATTGGAAGCTTGGTTGGCCTAAGAAGTCAGTTCACTATAAGGGGGATCCCATGTAGCCAAGATTTTGGATTCACACACTAAGAATAAGTGTGTTTGGGGAAACCCACATGGAATCTAGCAAATATTGTCCTTTCCTCACCTAGGATTGTGCTTGTCTTCATTGTGCTTGATCAAAGACAAAATATTGTGTTTTCTCAAACATTCAAACAAACAAACACCATCTCACAAATCTAGAAACAAACATTCAACTTGAGATAAGTTCAAAATTCAGTCAAACTTGTAAACAAATTAGACATTCATTCTACCTACAACGTATTTGTTGTCTTATGCAACACATTCACTCTATTGAACCACATTTCAAGATTTATATGCTGCAATCACTCTAATAAAATGCATCTACTGCTTTCTAGACTGCATGTGCTTAGTTGAACCACATTTGAATCTTTGAGTCACATTCTCTTTGCTATAGTACATTTTTTGCTTTCTTAAATGCATTCTCCTTCCTACACCGCATTTTCCATTTTTTGTGATGCATTCACTCTGCTAAGCCACATTTGTCATCTTTGGAGACACATCTACCTAGACTGAATCGTATCCACTTTACAGAATGCTACAATTGCTTTTCAGAGTCACATTTGTTATTTGGAAAACCGCATTTGCTGAAATTGTGACACATTTGAAAAATGGAACGATGCATTTTCCTAATAGAAATTAAAACATTGTTATAGTCTGAAACCCAAGAGAAAACTTATCCAATCTATCATCAAACATCTTTTTCTAGTAGCCTCTATCAAAAACCATAAAGAAAATTGCTCAAATCTTCCATTTCTTACACATTTTAGTTTGAATTTTACGATAGGGTCATCTTTGCAAATTCTAGTTGCATCCTTTAGATCCATCATTCTTCAGTCATAAACGAGTCCTTAGGTCCTCATTTCATTTGCATATTTTGGATTAGGAAAACCTTACCATACTTTTCAAAATCAATTCCTTCAAAAGTAGGTTATCATTGGACTTAGTCATCATTATTTCCTTTCGTCATTGTCCTTTTGTGAGACCTTTCCAACTCATAAGTCAAGTTAGGAAACCTCACTTAGTGATCTTGTTATTGTCATTTAATCCTTCAAACAAGTCCTTTGATATTCCAAAATTGAGACATAGATCAAGTTTAGGGTGGTTGAGTAACCTTCTTCCAAATCATTTAGACCTTTGCATTTGCATATCTTAGACATTCAACTCATCATAGTCCTCATTTTGCATACCTTATTCAAAAAATACAAAAATAATAGTATCATAACTTGTCATCTTAGTCTTCATTATCCTTTGGCATTAGTCATTCCCTTTAGACAACATTGTCATATTGCATTCCTCATTGTCAAAAATACAAAAAAATAGTTTGCATTTGCATCCATTATTTGAAAAATAAAAAAATAGAGTGTCATCATCTAGTTGGCATTTTCATCCTTCTTTTGAGCAATTCCTGATATGGTTGAAACTAGGCTTCAAAGAAAAACAAGACAAATGGCTAATTTTGGACAAGACACCAACAATCACATCTTTTCCAATGACATGAACTAAGACACATCCTTTATCAATCCTTTCAATGACATTAACATGCCATCTTTTTCATGTAACCCCTTCTAACCATTCATACAAAGAGACCAACATGGACAAGTATATGTAGAAGACTTAGAAGCCTCAATGCAAAATCTTGATGTAGCCAACTTCATGGAAGATTTAGTCTTACATGACCCTCAAAGATATCTAGCCATTATTTTGGACCAAGGGGTTAAGCTACCATGTGGCTTTGACATTAACACTTTGAGACCAAATTCACCCGACCATAATGCCAACAATCACAATGCAAACAACACATCCAATACTAGTCAAGCTCAAAACAACACAAATAGCACTTTTGCTGGCACCACCTCATAAATTACCATAAACACTACCAATGCCACTTCTAATGAAAAATCCAACCAAAACAAAGTCAATTCAACATCCATTGGAGGGACACCAACTATGTCACAAGCCATGTCACAATCAATGCCTACAATGAAAACATCATCACAATCAATTGGAGCTACCTTTGGATCCACAACAATGGGGGCAAGCTCTTCAAACCCCCTATTTGGAGCTTCATCTAGTGCCATGGGAACATTATCATCAAACCCCTTCATTGGTTCTTAATTCAATCCCTTTGGAGGAAGTAAACATATTTTCATTAGAGGACCACAACTAAACGTCAACATGTCATCACAACTTAATACCAATACTACCCAAGGGAAAAAAAAAAATGTTCCCCATGGAAAATTCCACCAATTTGGACAAGGCAATTAGAATACACAACATATGACTTCATTTGGACACCAAAATATGCATGGCCAACATATCCCACAAATATCGACTCAAATGGTTGGAGGGCACATTCCTACATATGGATCACACATCCATACCCATCAACATATCCCTAGTCAAAACTTTCAATACTAACCACATTCAAATCAAAACACATAATACATCTCACAACACATCCCATGACAAAATTAGAACATCTCTTCACAAAAAATGGGGATACATGGGATACCCATCACTCCCATGTGTGATGCAACAAACAATCTTATAATTGATGCCTTGCAAGATCAAGTGATGAACTTACAAAAAACAATAAAGACTATGCAAATGTCCAACATAAAGTCACAGATGTCATATGATCTATGCCCATATCCTTTTGACACAAGTCTATACATGCTACCCTTTCCTCCTAGATATATGTCACCAAACTTCACTAAATACAAAGGCAAGACAAACCCCATTGAACACATTCAAGAATTCACAACCAATTGCATGGATATTGCCAATGAACATAGTTAATTGATGAGACTCTTCCCTAAGAGTCTCATAGGCCCCGTGCTTGAATGGTTTTCCACTTTACAAAAGGGAATAAAATCATGGGATGAACTTGCAGATAGATTTGTGGAAAACTATGCCTATAACATTGACACAAACACCTCCATCACTAGTTTATGCACCCTTACACAAGAAGACGCTAGTGTAAATTTTATCCCATTCTTCCAAAGATGGAGAAGTCTAGCAAGTCACTGCCATATTGACATACCTGAGAAAGAAAAAGTTGAAATGTTTGTGCAAACACTCTTAGGTCAATTGAAATATAGCTTGCAAGTCAACTGTTGCATAACCTTTACAGACTTAGTTGAAAGAGGAGTCCAATTGGAAAAGGCCCTTATTGCTAAAGGAGAAATTAAATATGTCCGTAAGAACATAAACACAAATCTACCTTTAGACAAAAACAAATACTGGGTCAAGAATAAACACGTAACCAATGATGGCATTGTTGTTGCTAAGGCGGTTAACACAATGGGTCATGTACTTACTCTTAAAGGAGTTCAATCGCAAAACACACAAATAATCACACAAACACCTACTACTAATGCCATCAAAAATAATCAAAATAGTAAAAAATAATCAAACCCAAAGGTAGCCTCATCAACCTAGACAATTTCTAAAAAGTCGTACATATACCCCTTTGGGTGAGCCAATCAAAGACGCCCTTGAGAAGCTCCTTAAAGAAGGCATCATTACACTAGAAGACCCTAAACCATATGATCCAGGACAATTTAAACCATCATGGTGGGACGAAAATGCTTTCTATGATTACCGCCACGCTAAAGGACATAAGACTCCTTGTCAACAATTAAAGAATTTGGTTCAAGACCTCATTGAAAATAACACAATTCAACTAGGTGGACAACAATTTGCATCAAATGCAGACCATACAATTCACAAGTTCTAACCCATTGCAAGACCATGGTTCTAATAAAGCCTCCACATCAAGTTCTGAGACTAATAATAATCAAGCCAATTATGCTCGTGCTACCTTCAATTCTTCTGGTGGACCTATTATTAATCACTTACAAGCTACTAATGAATACGTCAATACCATCACCATCAAAAGAGCACCTAAATGCAATGTTACTACCTGTGGTGGAAAAGTCACCATAGTTGGTCCTCCTCCTAGGAAGCCAAAAATCACAATACCCAGTCCGTCTACTAGGTAATCACAATCTAGATCATCTGTAAAGTAGTCACAACCTAAGAGTCAGTTTAACCTTATCAACCAACTGTACGCAAAACCCCCGTGCAAATCTCCATACTTGAGTTGCCACATATTTCTCCTGCGCTTAAGGCTATACTTAAAAAAACCTTGGAAGAGTCTTCTAACCCTAAGGATATTGATGTCAACCAATTTGAGGCCATGGTGCGATACCTAACCACACCCCATCACATAACTTTTTCAGAACAAGATTATTCGTCACCAAAATCCAATCATAATGATGCCTTACACATTGAAGTCTTTATCCATAAACATAAGGTCAGATGAGTTTTAGTAGATGGTAGAACAGGACTGAACATTTGTTCCTTAAAATTGGTTAAGGCTCTAGGCTTTTCTAATGCTTGCATAGACGCTACAAAGAGCATTGTTATAAAGGCGTATGATGATGAACATTCCTCTCGAGGTGTAATCACTCTTCCTATTAGAGTTGGGCCAGTCATTGTAGACACAACATTCCAAGTCCTGGACCTTGAATTACCTTATAACATCTTGCTTGGTCAACCTTGGATCCACGCCCTTAAGGCTGTTCCATCCAACTATCACCAATTCCTAAAGTTTCTTTTTGACAGCACTGAAATCACCATATATGGAGACCCCGATCACTTTCAGTATTGTACCAATCTAAGTGGCATTTCAGAACATCAAGTGTCCATCAACCATGAAGCTTTGACTTCCTCTTCTTCCAAATTCGGTGACCCATCCACACTCACTAAACCTTCCACGACTATGTCCACCTCTTCGAACTACACATCCACTTCTTCATCCACCACTTCATCCATTTCCACCATCCTGAATGCAGATCCAAGTGTCAAGATCCAAGACTTAGGTTGTGGAGAATTTAAATTGCACACAACATACTGCATCACCAAAATACCCAAGTCTCCTAAGGCTTATGGGTGACCGTGTTTCAGAATGGAGGCAAAAGAGATTTTCAAGGTCCCTCTCACAATGGTATTCATAAAATGGAGTGACATGAACAAAGAAGACATCAAAGAAATATTATCTTGGATTTACAAAGACCCAGAGAATCTAGCCCCATTACGAGTCCAAATATATGGAAAAGGCTATGACATAATGAAGGAAAAGGCCTATGATGGTACTAGTGGCCTTGGAAAGAATAAAACGGGGAGATGAGAACCTTTAATACCTTTCAAAAGACCAAAACACCTCTTGTTAGGGTTAGGAACACTTGAAACTGGTAATGAAAGTACCAATGTGCTTTCAAGTGAGAGAGTAAGTGCTACTGATTGTGTCGAGACCATTGAAGACTCCCTTACCGAACTTGACTCACATGAATGAGAATTTGGTTCCCAAAGATCCTTGAGTGATTGTTTCCTTGAGAAATTATTCCTTGAACCTAGTGAGCCTAATTCTAAAGAAAGACTCTGGAAAATGTTCAAAATCGATCTTGCACAAAATAATGACAATCCCAAAATCCCAAAGAAAAGAGAAGATTGGAATAGACTCTTTCATCCTCAGAATAATGACAAGCCAAAATCCTCTTCTAATCCCATTAACCCTCATCCTGACATAATTTTCTAGTCATCTTAACCTAATGATCATCAGTTAGATTCATTTGAGTTGCCTCATGACACTACCAACCATGATTCCAATTCCTTTGTCCCCTACTTTGTTAATGAGTATGAAACAAGTGAAGGAGAATACTGGATAGAATCTGTTTGGGAATTGGATAACGAAAACTTCATTTTCAATGTCTCCAAATCCATTTGCATGCTTTTCGTGTCCTCCCAACCATTCACCAATATTGATGATGGTATCTCCTTATTCTACCTGTAACTAATTAATTAGGATCAACAAGGCCTGCCTACTTTGGACATATTTTAGAATGATGAGGCCATTGTAAAATTCATGGGACTTCATGAGGGCATACCAAGTGGATACCATAAGGCTAAACTTTCCATTGACCTAGATTGTGTGGCTTACATTGGGGAGACTGCTTTGTCCTCTAGTTGCAAAATGAAAAATAAAAAATAAAACAAAAAATGACACATCTTTAGGTGAAAACTGAAAGGCACCTTCTGATAATAAAAAAGTAAAAATAAAGGATGTATCTATGGGTGAAAAACTCTCTGATGTGCCCAAAGATGGAGGACTGGAATTTCTTCCCATGAATCAGGAAAAATTGGCTATGCTCATAGAGGACACTATGGAAGTCAACATATCTACAACAGAGGATTCTAAGATTGTCCTTTTTGTAGCATCCTTGACAGAAGAATAGAAACTAGAATTCCACAAATTATTTTCAGAGCATAAAATTAACTTTGCATGGTCATATGTCAATATGCCTAGGTGGGATCCAGAACTTGTCTTGCACCATTTTCCATTATTTCCCAACACCAAGCTAGTGAAATAGAAGCTGTGAAAGATGCACCCATAGATTTCCTTGTTAGTCAAAGCAAAACTTAGGAAATTGTTAGATGTGGGATTCATATGGTCCATAGACTATGCTGAATGGATATCAAATCTTGTACCCGTCACAAATCCAAATAGTCAAATCCACATCTGCACAAATTTTTGTGACCTAAATAAGGGATGTCCAAAGGATGACTTTCCTCTACCAAACATAGACATCATAGTAGAACTTACGGCATGATATGAGATGCTATCTCTCATGGACAGTTTTTCAGGTTATAATCAAATTTGTATTTCCCTTGAAGATTAACATAAAATATCATTCACATGTCCTTGGGGTACATACTGTTGGAACACCATGCCTTTTTTTCTTAAGAATGTAGGCACCATGTATCAGAGAGCTATGACAACAATATTCCATGACATGATGCACAAGATAATGGAAGATTATGTAGATGACCTGTTGGAAAAATATTTGACATGAAAAGATCACTTGAATGTGTTAGACAAAATATTCAAGAGACTGGAAGAATATAAGGTCTGATTGAATCTGAAGAAATGTGTCTTTGGTGTGACATCAGGAAAACTTTTGGGGTATATTTTTTCTCATAGAGGCATTGAAGTCGATCCTCCCAAGGTGAAATCAATATTAGACACGCCTCATCCAAAAGGAATAAGTGAACTCAAGACATTACAAGGCAAGTTACAATCTATCTGATGCTTCATAGTACAATTGGCAGACAAGTGTCATCCAGTTCAGTATCTTCTGCGCAAGGATATCCCCTTTGTGTGGATTGATAAATGTCAAGAGGCCTTCCAAAAAATAAAAGATTATCTATTGTCACCACCTATTTTAATGCCACCAATTGAAGGGAAAACTTTGATTCTATACATTTCTACAACAACTTCAGCACTAGGGGCATTACTGTCACATAATGACCATGATGAGAAGGAGAGAACAATATAATACATCAGTCAGACACTGTTCAAATATGAGCTAAATTATACATCCATTGAATGTGCTTGTCTTGTAGTTGGCTTTATTGATCAGAAATTAAGACAGTACATGCTAAATCACCAGACACAACTAGTAGCAAAGATTGATCCCTTGAAATATCCCCTTATCCGTGCAACATTGATAGCTCGTTTGGAAAAATGGGTCATGATCTTAAGAGAGTATGATATTCAATATGTGGAATGAAAGGCTATAAAAGGACAAGTGATAGCAGACCAACTCGCAGACACACTTAGACAAGGTGATCATCCACTAGTACTAGACTTTCTAGATGAGTCAATATTTCATATAGAACCTAAGTCACCTTTGAGACTATATTTTGATGGATCTCATACTAATCATGGCTCGGGATCAAGAATAATGTTTATCACTCCACAAGGAGACTCCATCCCTAAGTCTTCCTGCATTGTTTTTCCATGTACAAATAATGTTGCAAAATATGAGACACTTTTCACGAGACTCAGGATGGCCATAAAATGGAAAATAAAAACACTTCATGTCTATCGAGATTCTCAGTTGGTCATTAACCAAGTCAATGATGACTATGACACCAAGGATGAGAAATTAATGCCTTACAAATGAATGGTTGACGGTTTTCAAAAATATTTTCACATGTTGACTTTCAAGCAAGTTTTGAGAAAACAAAATAAGGTAGTGGACGCAATGGACACAATTGGCTGTCTCCTTTACATTCCAAGTAATGCACCACAATTTGAACTTTTGGTAGAACAACTTTTGGTCCTTGCATATGACATACCAGAATCAGAGATGGTTTGTGAGCTTGTTGGTCCCATTTCTCCATGGTATCAAGACATCTATAACTATCTCAAGCCCCAAACCCTTCCCCCCAACTTGTCCATTAACCAACAAAAGTCCTTTATCTGAAAAGCCACCAAATATGCCATCGTCAGTGACACCCTTTACTATCGTAGCTTTGACAACACCCTTCTTCGATGTCTTGACCCTTCTTCGATGTCTCAACATTGAGGAAGTAAAAACAAACTTACGAGAGGTACATGAGGGTATGCGGATCCCATTTGAGTGGCCCTACCTTAGCCAAGACGATCACAAGACTTGGGTATTACTGGCCGACAATGGAGAAAGATGGACTTGAATTTTTTAGAATGTGTCACCAATGTCAGATACATAGTGACTTGATTCATGCACCAGTGCAAGAACTTTAGCCAATTAATTCTCCTTGGCCCTTCATACAATGGGGACTCAGCCTCATGGGAAAAATCCATCCCACCTCATCCAATGGAAAAAAATTCATCATCACTTCCACTGAGTATTTCACTAAGTGGATCGAAGCCATCCCCCTAATATACATAACCATAAATTTTTTTTCCAAATTTATCCTTAATTACATCATTTTCCGGTATGGTATTCTATAGTCCATCATCACAGACAACAAGCATCCTTTCAAAAATCAAGACATTCATGAGTTATGTGAATGTTTCCACATTCAACACCATTTCTCTATGCCATATTACTTGCAAGGAAATAGTCAAGATGAGGCATCTAATAAAACAATAATCAAAATTCTTAAGAAGATAGTCAATGATGCTGGTCGTGACTGGCACATTCAACTTAACCCTACTCTATGGGCTTATTCCACCAGCATCCGCATGCCTACATGAGCCACTCTATTCACCCTCGTCTTAGGAGATGAAGCCATCTTTCCCATCGAGGTTGAAATTCCATCTTTGTGAGTCTCCATGAAGGGTATGATCGATGATGAAGAGTATAGACAATCACAACTACATGAGCTAGATATGTTATATGAAAGAAGACATAATGCCTTCAATCACTTACAGGAATATTAGAATCATCTCAGCCATAGTTATAATAAGAAATGAATGGTCAGAAAGTTTGACATTGTTGACTTGGTTGTAATCCAAAATCCTAAGAATCAAGCTAACAAAGAAAAACCTAGCAAGTTCGAGCCTAATTAGCTAGGTCCTTATGTCATCATGTCATCTTTTTGTTTTGGAGCTTATCAAATAGCTACTTTAAATGGTGAACAACTGATAGAGCCCATCAATAGTCTACATCTTCAGAAGTTCTATGCATAGCATCAAAAAGTCTAGCTCAAAACCTTAAAAATACAAAAAAAAATGACATAAAAATCATAAAATTTCTTGAAAATAGACATAAAAAATCATAAAATATCCTAAAAAAAGACCTAAAAAATAAAATAATGTCTTAAAGAAATCCAAAAAAAATAAAATATGGAAAAAACACAAAAATGGAGTCACATTTCATCATGTCAATCATGTCAATCAAATCTTTGTCATTTGTCAAACTACATTGTCTCTATGCATTTGGTATGTAGGCAAGGCTCGTCTTCAAGCCCTTGAGACATTAGGTCAATCCTTTTAGGTTTGTCAAAATAAAATCATGACTCAATCTCTGGTCATTACAACAAATTCATTGGTTGTGTAGAATTACGAGGTCTCTGAGTGTATGATGTAGGAAAGGCCATTTTTCAATGAGCCCCCGAGGCTACATTAGGTCAGTCCATTAGGGTTCATGGCACTACATTGGCACACGCATCAAAATTTTTCAAGTCAAACAAATCATTTAAAAATAGGAAAACTTCTAAAATAAACTATGGTAATCATTTAATCAACATGTCAATCACATCAACATGTCAACAATGACATGCAATCAAACTCAGTCAACTTTAGTCTAACTTAGTCAACTTCAATCAAACTCAGTCAAAACAAGTCAAATTGTCACAACCAGTCAAACTGTCAACTCTTGGTTATTCTTTAGATGTGTCATTCCTAGGCATCACCACCATCATCTGGAATTTTGAGGGATCCTCTTGACATTTGAGGATTGATCCTCTTGACATCGAAATCATTCAGGATGTGTCCTTCCTGAATTTGGAAAAAATTGGCATTTGTCATCTCGGCATCATCAAAACTCGACACCTGACATCTTGAAAATCAGAAACACTTGACATCTTGACAATCAATGACACCTGGCATCTTGAAATTTAAAATACTTGGCATTCAGACACACTTGGAAAACACTATCTTGGCATTTTTTCCTTTGATCTTTCATCATGTTACTAGTTTCTCCATAAGATCCTGGCAACATGATTTAGAGAAGGAATGATGTATCGTGATGATTGGCTTGTTTTGTCCTTTTTAGACTGTCATGTTACTAGTTTCTCAGTGATGTCCTGACAACATGATTTAAAGAAGCAATGATGTATCATGATGATTGGATTGTTTTTTCTTTTTTAGACTATCATGTTACTAGTTTCTCAGTGATGTCCTAACAACAGGATAGAGATAAGCAATGATGTATCATAATGATTAGCTTTTCTTATCTTTTTTATACTATCATGTTACTAGTTTCTTAGCAATGTCCTAACAATAGGATTTAGAGAAGCAATGATGTATCATGATGATTGGCTTGTCATGTCTTTTTTAGACTATCATGTTACTAGTTTCTCAGTGATGTCCTGACAATATGATTTAGAGAAGCAGCAATGTATCATGATGATTGGATTGTCTTTTATTTTTTAGGCAGTCATGTTGCTAGTTCCTCGAGGATTTCCTGGTAATAGGATTTAGAGGAGCAATGACGTTTCATGAATTTTCTTGCTTGTCTTTCTTGTCTATCTTATGTTTGTGGTTGGTTACGACAAAAAGATTGGGGCAATCACGCTCTTAGTATGAGTCATCATCATCCTTGTCTGCGACTACTTGTCTCGTGTGATGGTATGACCTTGCACACCTTGATCTATGTCATATCATGGTGTTTGTTGGCCATTACAATAATCTTCCCAATGATGATTAAGAGCAATAATTGTTAATTCTTGTGGTAACATGTTGAAGGATTTGGTCTCCACACTAACATTCATCTCCTTTTGTCTTGACTTGTCATCTCATGATGATGTCCTGTGACATACAAAAAAATAAGTTCATACATGATCATCTAGGAATTTCATTAGGTTCACATAACCTATCATTGCATACATTATCCATATCATTAAACACACACACACACACACACACACACACATATATATCGCATCATAATATTGCATTGTCCATACATATATAGTCATGCATCAACATACATAAACATAGCATCCATTACAATCATACATTATGCATCCATATCATTATCATTAGAACATAACGTCATCATGGAATATAAACATCAATAACCATCACATCATCATGGCATCTCATCATAAGTAGCTATCATAAAATGCATACATGGCATAACATATAATAGACATCATCATAGGAATCATAATATCACATCACATAGGCATCATATAGTCATCATCATAATCATCATCAGATAGGCATATATCATAAAAATCATCAACACATAGGGTATCATCACATAACATAAAGCATGTAGGCTGCATCAAAACTACATCACATATATATAATCTCAAAAATAATGTCACAGGATAAGAGTCACGAGGCATCCCAAAAGTAGAGCTCGTGGGCTCAATAGTCAACATATAAAGTGTCATAATAATGAATATCTAAAACATGGTAATAAGAGAACAATGTGAAATTCCCTAGGATGTGCTCTCCTCATCCCCAGGAGGATAAGACCTAGGTGATCAATGCTCTATGAATGGAATTGATGCCATCATCGTCACTATTGCTTGCATCTAAGAGGCTGATGGATCTGTAACCAGAGGCTAACTATGCACTGACCTGTGACCTGGCCTAGTGGAACCATGGTTATGGCTAGACCTGTACCCTAAGGAGTGCCTATGGGAATGGTGAGACCTATTCCCTGATGTGTGCCCTAATGAGGTGGAACCACCCACACTACTCTGGCTATGACTACTATGGGACCTATTATTGTTTCCTGATCTTGAACCTGTCCTACTATATGATTGAGATAACCTAGGCTCCCTCTAGTCAGCTAGCACTACCCGCTCATATAACATCCTATACAGTACAATCTACTCTCACTAACTCTATCCCACTCCCTCGCCACATCCCTGATTGGCCCAACACACAAATTTACAAATCTTGAACACCAGCTCTTCACATCCTATCGCCTAATCTCTGTTTGATCCATCTCAACGCATGTAACCTCAAGCTTTGTTCGTAGGGATATGATCTATGTAGTAGCCTTATTGAGCCTCCTTGGAACATCAACCAATCTCTAATCTATGGTCGCATCATGTGGTAGTGGTTGTCCTTTCGGTATGTCATCCTCCCCCTCTACCATCCGCCACCTCAGTAGATGCTCTACCTCATCTATGGTGTCCTCATCATGACCTGTATCCTCCTCATTCCCCATGTACTCCTCACCTTTACAAACACCCTCCTCCCTCGACATCTCTACATCCATCTCCCCCTCTTGCATGACCTCCATCTTTGGCAGTCCCTCCTCCTCAAGCCTCTCCATCTCCTATCTCCCCTCCTCCTAACCAACCTTGACATCAAGTGCAACATTTGGCTATCTCTCTACCTCCTCCTCTCTCTCCTCCTCTGCTACCTCGAGGATCAATACCAAGGGAACTCTCTCTACATGCTACCTCACTCTCCTCCCATGTCTCCCATCATCACCTCCTTGTCTCTATCTCCTTTGTCATCTCCTCCACCTCTCCCTCTCCCTCTACCTCCATCCCTCCCCCGACCTCTACCTCTATCTCTGCCTCCATCCCTGCCTACCCTGCCACCTCGTCATACCCATGGTATCACTGATTTGTGATCCATTAGTGCTGGCCTATCAAGATTTGTCAATGGAACTAGATGGTGTGTCTGCCACCACAAGTCAAAATATGTTGTCATCCCTAAATTAGCAAGCCCTCCACTCCATCCCCACTGATGTGCCACTAAACTATGTATTTGCTTCTCAGCAAATGACACTAAAATGGTAGGCTGCCACATCAGCTCCTGCAATGTCCTCACATACTCTATGGTACCCATAGGTATGCCCTATTGCTCATCAAACTATCGAAGCACCCGCTGTGGCAGGTACATCTCAATGATGAGCTAGTCCTGTATAGTGCACCCAATCAAATATCTAAACTGTCTACAAAAATTCAAATGATCTGCCTCATCATCCCACTGACCGCAATCCTTGTATGGCCTCTAGCTGAATGACACAATCGTTTCTATCCTATGTCGCCACAAGCCTTTCTCTCCCACCCGAGTATGCTAAAGGGTACCTGCATAATAATACATGTACAACATACCATTTGCCAATTGTGGCCTTTGAATTAGTGAACAAAAGACAACAACATGCTGCCAAGCTTAGATCATATGATGTTTCTTGTCGTAGTTGATGCTCTATACTCCCCTGTATGCACGCTCATGAATTTGATGGCACAACATCCCTAGAAGGAAAGTTCCCCATGCATATACAATCCTGTCTCGCAACATCCTCACTAGTACATCATGCCAACCAATCAGGAATCCATGTCCCTACAGACAATTTGGAATCAGGACCTTGACAATCAATGTACACAACATGGCATCAAATCGAGGGTCATGCTCTACCATGAACTCCTAGCGAATCTCATATCCCTCAATCCCTAGCCCTATTTTCCCTATTTTCCCTGACTATGGGCATATAGGCAATGTAGTACAGACCAAGTCACATCAGTCGTTGTCACTCCCTATCTCGAAGCTAGTCTCGAAACCCATATGTTGATGGTCTGCTTTCTCGTGTATAGATCAAAACTAACTATCTATACATAGATATAAGCAAGCATTAGCACCTTATTTCAAATCATTCATATTGTCTATCTACCAGAGCTATTTAAAAATATGAAGCTCAACAAAGCCATCCTCAGTCAAAGTCAAATGTGTCGTGTTGACTTCATTTGCATCGCACTTAGGCAATTGCATCATTTTGTACTTCAATTACATCACAATCTGGCATTTGCATCTCGACATGGCACTTGCATCACAATTCTTATCAATTGCATCACTTAATTCAAATGTGTCACCTAAGTGCACGAATGCATCGCAATCTTTCGAATGCGGCATCACACGTGATTTGTGGCGAGACTTGGAAAATGCATTTCAGTTTTACACAAATGTGTTGCACCTAAATAAACTATCCTTTGGACTCATTGTGTTTGCATCGCAATGCATTGGATGCATTGAATGTGACTACAAATGTGGCTTATGCACACACATTTGCATCGCGACACATTTGCTTAACTAGCATAAAACCTTAGAAGTGTGTGAAAAATGACAAAATGACAAAGTGAGTTCGAGCTACTCATCGGTAGGTCTGAGCCTTTTGGACGCCTATATGTCCTAATGATCTCCTCGCAGTGCTCGGTCACTAGAATCACCATCCTCGCATCTACTCTCCTCGCTCTGAGCTCTCCAAATTTACAAGTATGAGTGTGAAAAATGAAATAAATTTTCCCCTATTTTCACCCTATTTATAGGGTCAAAGTGGGATTTTTTCAAACCTTTTATTACTGGAGGCTCTTTTGACCACCTTTGACCAACTTTTTGGCTGCCTTAAACATGTCAAAATTTGAAACCGCTTGCGTCGTTGCTTTTCTAGTCATCAAATTAGCTTGTTGGGACACTTTCCAATTTTTTTCTATCACAGGCCAAAATTTGAAAATTCTCCTGAGGGGGCATAGATACTCCATACCTTCACCGGGGTTTCTGAATGAATTTTCTTTGTCACAATGCGACAGGTTGCATTATGACAAACAGGGGAAAAATGTAGACACATAAAAAAGACCTAGGCCTGCAAGCTTTATTTTCACCACTTTCGTCCTAGCATAATTAAAAGATTTAATTGTCATTTGGTCCACTTTCAACTATTAATTAAATAATTCGTAATTATTTAATTGATTCATATCTTTTATTCCTTTTGATTATTTAAACAAATAAATTTATTTATTTATTTAAATACATCACTAATCCTCTAATGTCTTTCCATAATTAAATAAATTCTTAAATTTATTTAATTATCTTGGTCCATTGATTCTTCTTGATTATTTAAATAAATAAATTTTATTTATTTATTTAAATATGTCATTAATGTCTAACGTCTTCTCATAGTTAAATAAATTTCTTATTTTATGTAATTATTGGTCACCTCCTCTAATTAAATAATTATCATTAATTATTTAATTGTCTTCTTTGACTTTTCTTCTAAATTTAAATAAAATCATTTATTTAAATTGTCCCACTTTCTAATTTTCCCTCTTTTATTAAATAATTCAAATTAATTATTTACTGTCATGTGACCCCACTTTTTGAATTAAATCAATTTTTAATTCAAAAGTCTTTTTCCTCTAGAAATCAAGTAATTTCTATTATTATTTGATTTCCCAGCCACCTCTTTTTCTATGCCAATCTTATCTCCTTGTCACATGCATTGTCAACCTTTGATTTAATTTCCTCAAATTGAATATTTGCCACTCATTTTGAATTTGACCTAATGTTTCCCTAACCTTAATTGTGGGTTGTCATATTGAATCTTGTCCATTGATTCTAGGGCATTTGTCAATGTTCAATATTGGTAATTCATCCAAAATTGCATTTTCTATAAACTAGCAATTTTGCTCTCATTTTGTCACCTCATGCTTACTTGACTTCATGCTATTTTCATTTCATGCAATCTTGTCTTAGGCACTCTTGAAATTTTAGTATTTTGAAATTTTGGCATACTTTAGTCATAGATTATAGTTGCTTACTAGTTGCATAGTTGCATAGTATTGCATTTCCATATCAAATCCTTCAACATTTTTCTTTGGTCTTGGCATAGTCACATATTTCTCACTCAAAATCTGAGGGAAAACTTCATATTGCAGCAAATAGAGAAGGTATAATGCAGGTCAATCATGGAGGTTGAAGACTTAAGGTGATATCTTTCTTGTTTTCATGTTATTTCCTCCCATGTTCTTCATTTTACTTTTGGTTTTAGTTTATTTAACTTCTAATCTACTAACCTATATTTTTCCCATATTTACACCATCTACCCTATACATTGGATCCTCAACCCTGATCCGCCAACCATATACCCTCAATCCTCTACCCTCAACCTCAAACCCTCAACCCTTAAACCCTCTACCCTCTACCCTCTACCCTATAAACTCTTAAACACTCAACCCTAAACCCTAAACCCTCAACCCTTAAACCCTCTACCCTCTACCCTCAATCCTAATCCCTCAACCATTAAACCCTTAAACCCACTTAATAAAATCTCTACCCTAATCCCTCAACCCTCTTGACCCTTAATCCCTCAACCCCTATACCCTCTACCCTATACATTAGACCCTCAACCCTAATCCCCCAACCCTATACCCTCAATCCTCTACCCTCAACCCTTAAACCCTCTACCTTATAACCCCTTACACACTCAACCCTAAACCCTTAACCCTTAAACCCTCTACCCTCTACCCTCAATCATCTACCGTCTACCCTCAACCCTAATCCCTCAACCCTTAAACCCACTTAGTAAACTCTCTACCCTAATCCCTCAACCCTCTTGACCCTTAATCCCTCAACCCTTAAACCCTGATCCCTCAAACCCTATACCCTCTACCCTATACATTGGACCCTCAACTCTAATCCCCAACTTTATACCCTCAATCCTCTACCCTCAACCTTAAACCCTCAACCCTTAAACCCTCTACCCTCTACCCTATACCTTGCAAACCCTTAAACACTCAACCCTAAACCCTAAACCCTCAACCCTTAAACCCTAAACTCCTAAACCCTCTACCCTCTACCCTCAATCCTCTACCCTTTACCCTCAACCCTAATCCCTCAACCCTTAAACCATTAAACCCACTTAGTAAACTCTCTACCCTAATCCCTTAACCCTCTTGACCCTCAATCTCTCAACCCTTAAACCTTAATCCCTCAACCCCTATACCCTCTACCCTATACATTGGACCCTTGACTCTATTCCCCCAACCCTATACCCTCAATCCTCTACCCTCAACCTTAAACCCTCAACCCTTAAACACTCTACCCTCTACACTCTAACCTATAAACCTTTAAACATTGAACCCTAAACCATAAACCCTCAACCCATAAACCCTTAAACCGACTTAGTAAACTCTCTACCCTAATCCCTCAGCCATCTTGACCCTTAATCACTCAACCCTTAAACCCTAATCCCTCAACCCCTATATCCTCTACCCTATATATTGGACCCTCAAACCTAATCCCCCAACCCTATACCCTCAATCCTCTACCCTCAACCGTTAAACCCTCTACCCTCAACCCTATAAACCCTTACACACTCACCCCTAAACCCTAAACCCTCAACCCTTAAACCCTAAACCCCTAAACCCCTAAACCCTTAAACTCTCTACCCTCTACCCTCAATCCTCTACCCTCTACCCTCAGCCCTAATCCCTCAACCCTTAAACCCTTAAATCCACTTTGTAAAATCTCTACCCTAATCCCTCAACCCTCTTGACCCTTAATCCCTCAACCCTTAAACCCTAATCCCTCAACCCCTATACCCTAATCCCTCAACACAAACCTTAATGAAATAGATTATATCAAAGATTTGAATCAAATAACTACTCTATTTTGTAGTTAAACAAATATTTGAAGAATGTATCATTGTCCTCTATTCTCAAGGATTTATTAAACCATTTGGCTCTCAGATTTTTATGTGCACTATGGTTGTAAAAATGACACTTGATAAATGAGATAATATTCACAATGCAAGTCAATTAAGTTCCTACATGAAACTAAATGATAAAAATGATAATAGATATTGTGATAAATGGATAATGGTGTTAGATTATACAATGCAAATGATATGATATGAAGCTAAGATGATTCTACATATTTTTCAATGTTAACTATGAATATACTAATCTAAAATGAAACTATGATGCAAAGGATGACATAAAATGCAACTATGAAGCAAGGTATGATTCTAAGATTTATCTATGATGCAAAACATGATATGAAATGCAACTATAAGACTCCAAAATGCTCCAATGCTCAAACAATATTCCTGCAGGATAATTCTACTCAAATGTGGGATGAAAAATACATTGGAAAAGGGTTGTATTTTTAGGCTTTCCCAAGCATCTTGTGATGTGGCAGCGATTGATGGTCTAGAATCAAACAAGAGGGATGAACAATGGAGATGGAGAGAATCAAGAAGGTGTTCCCTTGACCAAATGCAACATGGAAAATTGATGGGGAATCATGCGTGGGAGAAAAAGACCATGTGTTCAAAGTTTGTTGAAGATAATTCTAATTTTAAAATTAGAATTATTCAATTTCATATGACCTTGGTGGGGTGGCATGAAAAGTTGTAGAAATGTGCTTGAACCAAGAAGGATGCTCCCTTGACCAAAGACAACATTCCAAATGGATGGGGGAATCAAGTGTGTGAGGAATAAGCCATGTGTTTGAATGCCAAATGTGTGGGAGAATCAAGTGTGTGAGGAATAAGCCATGTTTTTGAAAGTTTGCTAAAGATAATTCTAATTAAAAATTAGAATTATTTAATTTCATGTGACCTTGGTGAGGTGGCATGAAAAGTTGTAGACATGTGCTTGAATTCCTAATTTGGGATTTAGTGAAAATTAATTAAATAAAGAAAACTTATAGAATTTTTTTTATTTAATTAAATTAGAAGAATTGTGATTTTAGATTGGGAGAATTAGAAAACATGAACTATATAAATAAATTAAGAATTTATTTATAAGTAGACGAAATATCAATTAAATAACTATTATTTGATTAATTAAATGTTTGGATCAATTTTAGGTGTATAAAATCTCTACCCTATACATTGGAACCTCAACCCTAATCCCCAAACCCTATACCCTAAATCCTCTACCATAAACCTTAAACCCTCTACCCTCTACCTTCTACCCTCTACCCTATAAACCCTTAAACACTCAACCCTAAACCCTAGACCCTCAATCCTTAAATCCTAAACCCTTAAACCCTCTACCCTCTACCCTCAATCCTCTACCCTCTACCAGGTCAACCCTAATCCATCAACCCTTAAAACCTTTTTTACAATGATTTTGACTTCTTAATCCTTTCTAGCACTTCTAGGGTTGTTCACCTAAAAGGAGAAAGAAAGGCCAAAATGGGCAATGTTACACTCAAATTCAATGCAATATGGATGGAATATAAGTGAAATGTGTCTAGATGAGCTAAACTAAATATAAATGATTGAAGAAAGATAATGTTTATTGAATGAAAATTAGAGAAATGCAAGTTGTTTGAAAACACATTATGTAATGCAAAACACGTAGAAATGAAAGCAAAACTGAAACAAAAATGGATGAAATTGAAGAAATGCACCTGAGATATTGATGGAGACTAGAAATGAATTCTAGAATGTTGTTGATGTTGCTTTTTAGGCTTGATGGGACTCATTCGCCATTCTGGGTGAATCAGTCCCAGTTCTATGAAACTGTTCTGGAACTCGTTTCAAACAAAAGGGTATCCAAAAATGTAGAAAACCAAAAAATGACTTGGAAGTGGGACTCATTCATCACCCATGGAAAATGAGTCCAATTTTTAATTTTTTAATATTCGAAGGTGGAATCTAGAGCTTTCGATCTACACTTTGGCTTTCTATACGTGTCTGCTTCTGAAACTCTGATTTCTGAACCTAAAAGCAATTTTTTGTTGATATTTTGACTTGTTCAATGAAGAGAAGACTCAAACAACTTTTCAATGAAATATTCAATGATTTCTAAACCTCCAAGATGCCCAAATCTACAAACACACAAGACAAGAAAGATAAATGTTGAAGGTTAGGGCATGGGGGTTTACCTTGGTCAAACCCCTTTTGGTAATTAAACCAAAATGATGAAATAATTTAATGAAGCATGCAAAAATGGAGTTATTACCTTTCCATGAATATTGATCTTGAATGTCTGCAGCAAAACATGAAGAATCTATCCTTGAATATTTGAAAATGCTATCATAATGATTTGTAATGATGAAACCCTAACTTGCTTGACTTGAGATGGAAGAATGATGGATGAATAATGAAGAATGGTTAAGAGATTGAATGGGTAGATGTAAAATGAGAAGAAAAACACTTATTTATACACTCTTGTGCCCTAATAACCCAATGATACCTCATCACAGGCCAACATAAGGTAATTTTGAATAAAAACCTGAAAGAAAATTTGAATTATTTTGATTTTGGAGCCAAGAGGGATTCATTCACCACCCATGGTGAATGGTTCCCACATTGGGATTGTAAGTGGGTGTCAAGAATTAAGTCACATTTAATGTTGTTTTTCTGGTTTAAATTCAAAAATACACTTAATTAAGCCTTATGAGTGCATAAAGGGGTCAAATAAAGCATAATAAAGGTGTAAATAGTGAAGAAAAGCCTAGAAAAGTGTGAAATCATGTTACAAGACTTTACAACACTTTAGAATAGGACTTGATAAGTGATGAAAAGGTGATTTTTAGGCAAATTATAATGAAAATAGTTTAGAAAAGTGTAGAAATGTGTTACAACAATTCACAACACCTTTACAAGACATCAATAAATGCATTTTAAAGGGTCCAAGACCTAGTGTGGATTTGAAAAACACCTCACAACACTAAATCAAGGCCTCATTAAGTCTAATTTATCATGAATTATTATCCAAATCAAGAAAGTTCCCTTTTTTCTACGGTACACCCTTAAACCCACATTGTAAACTCTCTACCCTAATCCCTCAACCCTTAAACCCTAATCCCACAACCCCTATACATTGGAATCTCAACCCTAATCCCCCAAACCTATTCCCTCAATCCTCTACCCTCAACCTTAAACCCTCAACCCTCAACCCTTAAACCCTCTACTGTCTACCCTATACATTAAATACTCAACCCTCAAATCTCAACCCTCAATCCTTAATCCCTCAGTCCTCAACCCTGATCACAGTACCTCTACTATATAATGGGACTCTCAGCCAATCAGCTTCAACCATATGTACCATCAGCCCCCTAATCCCTCCAGCACTGTACCCTCAGCCCAATGCCTAACAGGTTTGTCCAGCCCTGCCCTCTGTTCTCCCAGCCCCTCCACCCCTGCCATTGAATCCTCCATATCTATGTCCCTCCTCCTCTTCTCTCTCCATCTCTTTATCCATCCATCCCTCTCTCCATCAACCTAAACCCTCCAACCTTCCTTCCTTCCTTCCAGCCTCCAGCCTCAACCCTTCCTCTCCTCTCCACCCCTCCACCCCTCCTTCCTACCACCCCTAATCCTCCTTTACCCACCCCATAAAATCTAAGAAAATCTCTGCACCTAATCCCTAAAACCCCTCAGCCCATGTCGATCCAACCCTTAAACCCTCAGCCCTCCTACCTCACCCTCAGCCTTAAGCCTAATGGCTCAGCCTATACACTCTGCCTATGCATTTGGACCTCAGCCTAATCCCTTGGGCACCCCTATACCCTCAATCCTCTACCCTCAATAAACCTCAGCCCTCAGCCTCAACCTCCAACCCCAGCCACAAAACCTTCCGGCCCTCCACCCCTTTTCATCCCTTAACTATCCAGTGTCTCCTTCATAATCCTCCTTCCATCCATAAACCTAAACCCCTAAACCATATACCCTCTACCCTTTTGACCCTTCCTAATCCTTCACAACCATATACCCTCCAAATGTACATGCCCCTAAACCCTCTACCCTCAGCCATGAAGCTCTTAACCCTAAACCATTTTAACCACGAGACAAATTAGGCCTTCCCATGCCTATACCCTCAGCCCAATGCCTCTACCATTGACCTAATCCCTCCAGCCCTCAGCCGCTTCAAGTCCTAATGCCTAAAGGCTATCCAGCCCTATGGTTGGCAGCCACCTGTCCCTCCCAGCCCATACCCCTCAGCCCTATTTAGCTTCTCTATCTGTCCACCTTCCTCCCTCCACCCTCTGTCCATTCCATTCCTCCCTCTCCTCTCATGTCCTCCACCCCCTCTTTCTCCCGGTCTCTCCCCTAGAATGGGATCCCTCCCCCTCTTTCTTTCCTCCCTCCCTCCCATTCCTCTCCCTCTCCACTCCCTTTCTTTCATTCTCCCTCCTCCACTTTCCACCTGTCTCTCAGGTCTCCTCCACCCCCCTCCTCGGTCCTTCTCTTTGTCCTCTCTCCCCCCTCTCCCTCCACCTTCCTTTCCTCCAATCTATTCCTCTCCACTCTCTTAAACTCACCTCATCCCTCCTCCTCCTCTCTCTCTCTCTATCTCCCTCTATCCCTCCTCTCCCCTTCACCCTCACCTGAACAAACTCTGAATGTCTCTGGAATTAAACTCCTTGTTTGAGACATGCATAAATGCATGCAGCCTAGGCATAATGCAGCCATGTTGCCTGATCTGTATGACCTGCATTGCGTTTGGCCAGATGATCTTACATACATATAGGCATACATACATACATGACATACAAGCATACATTTACATACAAACATACAAATATATAAACATACATTCAATAGAATAGCATTTAACATAAAGAAAGACATAACGCGAGTGTGTTATACCATGCTCACATTATTTATTACTAGGCATGTTCTCCACAAACAAAAAAATCCATGTCAAAACTAAGATATAATGCAAGTGTGTTATAACACACACACATTATATCTTGATTTGGGAATCCCCAAGCCTTGGGATTGGTATTTTCCTTGGAATAACAACCAAAAGGCTTGGAGGGCATTCCCAATGACCAGAGATTTGTTTTTACAAATTCTACAATATTTCACATAATCAGGTTCATGCTTGCCATCAAGATTGCACATGGTTCAATATCAAACAAATTGAACATCTAGGTAATGTTAGGTTCTCTCTTAGCTATCCAACGATGTAATTTTTTTCACTTTCTGACAATGTTAAGCCTTTCATCCATAATTTATTTTGTCTGTGTGTCTCTTTTTTGGGAAAAAATAGTGTTTGGGTTTTTTTCCATTATAAATTGACCGTTCATCAAAATTTCAAATACATTAAATTTTTAGAAACTATAATCCATTCTAAAAATTAAAAAAAATCAATTAGTTTCCAAAATTTGTATGGGCAGCATGACCAAAATTCTATTTTTTAGGAAGTGTCCACTTCAAAAATTAGTAAAAAATCAAATATTCATTAAAAAATTATAATAAAAATTATGCATCAATTACATACTGTTACCTAACATACAACCGTAGCAATTTTTAAAATACTTTAGAAAAGAAAGTTCACCATGCTAGGGTCATAAAAGAGTTGCTATGTTATGCTTTTTCTAACAAAAATAACACCTATTTGTGTATGTCTCTCATTTGAACCCCTTAATCTCAACCATTTTCAAAATAAATTAGTAGTTTAGAAAGTGAACTTGGAGCACTTCAATCCTTGTTTTTGTTCCATCTCGAAAGTTTGATTGTAACTATCCTCAATTTCTCATCCAAGGTTAGTATTTCTTGATTTTAGAAAAAAAGTGGCCACTAAAGCCTCTTTTTGGGAACCATCTTTGTGCACTTACCCTGTGTTGATAAATTACTTTTAGTAAAAAAAATAAATTAAAATATAAATAATTATTAAACTATTAAAATATATATATTTTTGAAAACTACAATCATGGATCTACAAAAGGATATTTTTAATTTTTTTAAAGAATGTTATTTACATGAGTAAGAGTTATTGAAACTTCAAGTTTTTCAAATATTTTTTTTTTTTTTTTGTAAATTAGCCTACAAGTGGTGCTACATAGGCATTTAGCCAACAATTTTAGTTGGAAAAATTGTGGAAATATCTAACTTAGCTAGAATGAATTTTACTAGATCATTTGTTTGACCAAAATTTATTTTTAGTTAGAAATACTTAAATTCACTTGTGCTAATAAGTTTGTTGAAAGTGTGACACAACTTTGTACTTTTACCCTAGAAAGAGAAAAAACTTGTTCATTACTTTATCTTTCACTGGAAATAGTTGGAGACCTTGACCTTTTTCTAGAATTAGGAGACTTCAAAAAGTCTTGAGAGTGGGAGCATGGTAATTTGCTGGTTGAAGATTGAGGCTAATGGGAAGAGGGGGAGGGTTCCTTCCATATCCTAACATTTTTCCATTCATACAACATAACCACATCTTTATAAGAGCAATCCATAAGATAAGAATCAATAGGAGCCTGATCGCTAGGGGAGGTACATAATAGAGTTAGCTTGAGAGGGAGGTGAAGAAGGTTCTTTAAGGACAACAAGAGATTTAAGAAATAGCTTGTTGGAAGAATTTAGTGGAGTAGTTGAATATTGGAGGAGGATAAATCTATTTTTTCTGGTAGGACAATCACGAATCAAATGACCCTCTTTTCAACAAAAAAAGAAAGCATTGGGCTTAAGTAGTATACTATTGGTTGCTCTATTTCAAAACTAAGGCCATATAGTTTAATATTGTTTGGAAGAGGTTTGTTTAAATCCACTTCCACAAAAACTCATAGATGAACTCTTAGACTATTAAATTTGTTAAATCTTTGTTTGAACCAAATTATGTTACCAAGTTGGGCCATAGTGTCTTTAAGGTACAATATGAAGGCTAAGTTTAAAAATGGAAACTCTAGCCTATATGGAAATGGTAAATATTCTTTTCAACATTGCGAGCTAGTAATTGTATGGTCAAAAGTTAAACGAGTATTACAAGTGTCATTTTCTATTGAAAACAAATGACATCTTCAATGAAAAAATTCTTATTTAATTTTTTTTTAATGCCTTATTTTTTATTAAAAAATTATTTATAATATTTTTGTTTCATCTTTTATTAAATCATTCAAATTTGAGACAAATTTCATTTTTAACTTGTAAAATATTTTGTATACATAATAAAAAAATATTATAAATTAGTTTCAAAAAAATTATAAGGGAGAATATTTGATTTTTTATTTCTCAAGATATGTACATTTTGAAAATTTCTAAAAAGTGACATATTCATTAAAAATTTTGAAAAAAGATTAGGTATAAACTACATGATGTTAGTTATTTTTCCACTAAAGTAATTTTTGAAATATTCAGAAAAGGTTAACATTTTAGGGGGAAAATACCATATGCTATGTTATAATTTTATGAAAATAGGGCACTTTGTGTGCTTCCCCCATTTGAACCCCTTAATCTCCACCATTTTTGTTTAATTTAATATTTTAGAAAGTAGATTTAGAGCACTATGACTTTTTTCTTTTCACATTGTCAAATTTGAGTGAACTATCTTTAATTTCTCATGAAAGAGTAGTTTTTATTGATTTGAGAAAAAGGTGGTCACTTAAGACTCCCTTTTGTCCCCTATTTCTATTCACATACCCATTGTTGGACCGACGGTTATCGTTGCACCAAAAGGTCAACTTGTTAATTCTTGATAGAACCACCAAAGTTAACGGATCTACATGAGGTGATTAAACATGTTGTGAATCCTGGGCACCGACATTGAACAACCAAGGAGATGAAGGGTGTCACCTTCCAAAAATCCCCCTAGTGTGAGTGAGGGATTCAAACCCATGACCTTTGGATCTAATACTACCTTTTGGCCCCATAGTTGTTGTTGCACCAAAGGTTGACCTATTCATGCCCGATACAATCACGAGAGTTAGTGGATCTGAGGGAGGCAGTTAAACCATGTCATGAATCTCGAGCATCATCGTTGAAAAACCAAGGGGATGAAGGGTGACACCTTCCAACACCTATCTATTAGTTCTTCATGATTTAAACTACTAGAATTATTTGGTACATCTACTATAGTCTTCTTAACAATACTTTATCTGAACTTCAACATTATTTCTTCATCATCTTCACTTTTATTTTCATCAATGGGGCCTACATTTTTTTCTTCATAATTCTCATAATCTCTATGGTTAAGGTCTTTTTTGGTGCTCTTCAAAAGAATCCATTTATATCTTCACTAGCTTCATCATCTCAAACATTTATCTCACACTTTAAGAGGTATCATGTCCTTAGATTTTTTGTTTAAACTACCTTAGGTTTGTATGTTATCCATAATCACTCCTTCAAACTACCTCATAATTGGTGCTTTATATACAAGTTTCTTATCAACTATATCAAATATGGAAATTTATTAAAAAGTGGAACCTCCATATTGCAAACCATTTTCATACCAATTTATGTAGCCATTTGTAGACAATATAATGAAGGATTATCTAACCATGTAGCCAATTGAATAAACATAAAATATAATTTAGTTCAAAACATCATTATTATCCTTGTTGATTCATGGTCATACACGAATTAAAAACTACAATAAGGGCTTAAAATATGAGGCCATACCCTTCAATGTGATATAGAAAATATTACCTACAAATTACAGAATTTTTAATGATATAACAATATAATCCTCTTCAAATTGATCCTAACCTCTTAGAGTGCAACTTGAATCCCAAAATTTGACTACTTTCTAATCATTTTGATTGATGATTAAATAAAACCTTCCCACATTTAATGTGATTCATATCATCATAAGGAGTTATAAATCTTATTACCAAGGATAACATGTACTTGGCACAAATGTGTAGAAGGTACCTTATAGAATGAATTCATTGATGATGGTTTGATAAATCCTTATGTAGCTCAAATTATTACCTCTTAGGTCCAATTAATCTAGAAATATGGTCCTTTTTTATTGCATGCTTGGAAAAGGTGAAAAAATATTTAAATAATGAAATTATATGCTATCATATTGTACTTGATAGTAAGCCTAGATATCCATTTGTAGTGATTAAAATCTATTGGCAATTGTATAAGATATTATCAACTCTTTGTACAAAATTTGTTCCAACAACTAGGTGAAGTGTGCAACAATGATAAAATGTGATAGCAATTACAATTCCTAGATAACTAGAATATTATTACAAACCTAAAATATACAAATTAGAAGAAAATATTTTTGGGTGATGTAATATTTCTCTTTCAAATTAGGATAATTTTCATCAATGCTATGCCTAGTATTCATTACATCTTTAGTGTAGTGGAAAGGTGGGGCACCACATCAAATGGTTTATCTAATATAGGCTCAATGAGATGTGTCTACCAAGGAAACTATGGTGCCTAAATGTGTATAATGAGAGACATCCTTGTTCAAAGTAGGAGATTATAGTATAACACAACTAAAGTCGCATATTAATAGGGAATGTCAAAAACTTTAATTTTTATTTCCTCAAAAAGGAAAATAGACACCATTAATTACACAAGTAAATATTGAATTTGGCATGAGAGTGCAAGTGACATCAAATGATTTAGCTATGAACTAGATTTTTTTTAAGGTTATAACATAAGGATTGTTGTGTGCAAGAAACAACAAGTATGGAAGAGCTAAATGTGCTTCAAGTGATAGAAGAAGATATGTCAATAATAAGTTGGAGATCTTAAGTGCTTAGTCATTGGTCTTTGCATGTAGGTAGGAAATAGATAACAAGCATGCAAATTGTGTCTATAAGATATGACATAATATAAAAGACTTCACTTTTTTTGAATCCATAAGTTAACATTTGATATTAGTCATAATGAGCTCTCCTAAATTCAACATTCTATCTTCATTGTTAATTGTGAACAAAAGAGGTGCCCAAAGATGATCCACATGCTAAATGGTAAGATCTCCAAGATAGTGCATAAGAAGTATATTACCTAAAGTAGATAATGATAAACTATTTTGAATAACAAGTTGAACTATACTGCATTATTATGTTTTATGTTCTCAATCCTTATAAAATTTTAACATCATGATTTCACTAGAAGTCGAGGAAATTTCACACTTCCTTACACAAATCCTTAGGAGTGCTTCTTTCTCCATATTACGCAAGTAAAAAAAATGAATTATTGAAAACAATTGATCACCAAAATTGATTCCTCAATAAGATGAAACCACTTTAAATAGGAGCTTTATAAAATAAAATTAGTGTCCATTAGTGTCATACTATCGAGCAGCTTAACAGAAATTAAGTGTTCATCCTTTGTAATTCTGGTAATTTGAAATAATCAAATAAGTGAAGAGAAATAATGTGTGTATAAATTATTGTAAATTGATTGTTCAACAACTATCCCTCTAGATAATGTGTGGATATTGATCGATATTTGTACTATCTTGGTATGTTAGAATATGGTGGAGGATGATGAGCCACCCATGTGATTGAAGTTGGTCAATTGTTGGTATGGAAATGGTAAATATCCTCCTCAACGGTTGGGATTAATTGTCACACACTAAGCTTTGACCATTTAGATGGCTAGTGTGGGCCCATTCCTACCTCCAAAGTCCATTCCGTTCATTTGTTCCTTTCCATCAAAGTATAAAGGAGAGAAATTTTCTCATAGGTAGTTGCAACTACTATGATAGAAATTGGTAGTAGAGAACCCCAATGTGGTTTAGAGGTGTTGAAGTTTAAGGAAGAGGTGGGGGTAAATGTGGAAGGAAATTATTAGTGATGATGTTAAGAACTTTTGTTCAATTCCTTTAGGAGTTATATCTATAGACAATCAAGAGTTGAAGCTATTCATTGTAAGTTGTTATTTTTTCATGATTCTTGTGTAGAATTGTAGGGAAGGTGTTAGAAAACTTTCACGATAAGTTATAGTGTTTCCTAGAGGTCTCTAGCAACTTCAAAATTCTAATCTTTTGTGCAAATAAGATCAGCAACAATTATCATAGGAAGGATTTATTTCATGAAGTAGGTTCTCATCACTTGATCCCATAGTTGGTAGTATCTTGAGGGATGTAAAGTAGAACGTTAATGCAATAGAGGTTGGATACCTAGTGGATTGTAATGTGGTAGATAATTCAAGATTTTTGCATTAGGGAGTTGTTTATTTCCTTGCTATTTATGATGTTTTCTATTATGGTTGTGGTGTTTGTATGGAGTGGCATTTATAATTTTATATCCATTTTCACTATTTTTAGATTATATGTTTGTAATGGTAATTAATGTTCCTTCATTTTTTCTATAGGTGCTTTATAACTGACTATTATGGTAATTTATTCTCTTATGGATGCTATCTTTATATTATTTATTTCTTGGGAAAAGGTTCTAATAGAATCTCCAAGTAATTAATCTAGAGAAAGATTAATGAAAAATTAGGGAGAATTAAGACAATATTCTATCATGCAATATATGATATATTAATGACAATAAAAAATTACTAAAGCAATTTTTGGGATCTTGAATAAGCATTCTAAGTAGGAGGTCCTTATCCTCAATCCTATAAGTATATGAAAAAAACTAATAAGGATTTATGATAAGGTAAAATTCCAAAGTTTTATCACACTTTACGATAGGTTTTTATAAAAAATCATAGAAAATTACTCATCATTATAACACATCATTTGTGTGAACTAACTAGTTCCAACTCAAAAAAATAAAATTGAAATTTTATTAGTAGGAAACTAAAAACTATTAAGGCACAATATAAGTACAATTTGGGACATCATCAATGATGCAATCTAGTTAGACTCATTTTTTTATAAAATAGATTTGATAATAATATTTCTGTTCAAAATAGATTCAACCAACAAGTCTCTATCTAGAATAGATCTAGCTAGAATATTTTTGGAAAGAGGTATTTTACTAACAAAAATGTGTAGTAGTAATTAATTCCAAATTACAAAATTTTTGAAATTATTTGAAAAATGCAAAATTACCTCCACTTCTATTCACATTATTAACATTTTTGAGAAACAAAAAACTAGACTTTTGTAGATCTAAAAGAATAGTTTCTATTTTTTTTATTATTTTAATTAATGTTAATATTTTTCTTTTCTTTTTCTCTACAAGTAGGTCACTAGTGTCCAAACCAAATCCTAATTTCTTTCTCAAATAAAATTACTAATTTGTATGTCTCATTCACAACATAAGGATGACTTTACCTCATATGAATTCAGCAATTGTTATAGAAAATCAAATCAAACTACAAATATTCAAGCCAATATGAGAATTGACCAAATTGAAAAAAATATGGTCTATGAATCATCATAAAACACAAAATATCAATGATTTAAAGATATCATTTTTGTAATGATCACATAGTCTAATTTCATATACCCTTTCAAATTACTACAGTGTGTGCACCATTTAAATCTTCTTAGCCAAATTACTCATTTACTCACCCTACAACTCCATGTGGTCAACAATTATTGGAAGCTATTTTTTAAATCCATTTTTCATATGAATTTCTTCTATTTATGATTTTATTACTCTACAACACCACCACAACCTACCTTTGAATCAATAGTAAATGTGAATTCAATAGTTTTCCCTTTACTCACCTCATTTGGATGATCATTGGAACGTTCCTATTTAAGGTCTCTTACTGTTTCAATTGGCATACTACTCTTCTTCTCTACATTCTATCAAAAGGGGTGATATGGAAAGATATAGAAGGATTTACATGCTTCTACAAAAATGTAACCACTCATTCTAGGTCCAATTGACTTCACCTTACTAGCATATATTTTCTCTATGGACTAGCCCCATGTTGGAAAGAGTCTTCAAAGCTATTTTAGGTGACGATCTTCAAGCTATTACCAAGATACTTTACTACTTTGGTATCATCTCTAATTTCCTCTCTAACTATATGGGTTCGGTGTAACATATAGACTTCCTAGATACAATTTCTTATTGGTACATTCAATATTTTTTGCTACCATTGAATTTATATAGTTAAGTTGGCATTGCCTATGATGATATAATGGGTGAGCCTCAACTAGGGGATTTATTCTCTCATGAAATGCTAAATAATTATCATTGAATTCCTATGTTTTCAATACTATGTGAACTATTCTAACTAGCAATTTTGTAGTAGTTTTCATGCATGCCCTACACTCTCATAGTGGCTAGCCTAGGAAGTCTTTTTAAACTAAGGTCCTAGATATTTTTACTACTCTTAGATTCCTATTTTGGTATGCTCCTTGTTGACCCCCTGCTACTTCTCCTTTCTCCAAATGCACTTTGAAATTGATTTCTCCTCAACTAACTAGTAATGCTTTGACTTCTTCCCCAACTCCCTCTTGCTCTCTCTCTCTCTCTCTCTCTCTCTCTCTCTCTCTCTATCTCTATCTCTCTCACTTGGCTATCTAGCCACTACATTTAACTATACATTCCTATTTTTAATTTTATTAATATATTTATTGATGGTCTCTCACATTTTATCTAAACAAATACTATTTTAAAAATAAACAAAAAAATATGATACCCAAGAGAAGAGAATACTTCTTGAGATGATATCATTTTTTGAAATTTTTCAATAATTAAAGAAAAGTGCCAAGTTTTGAAAAATAACCTAATTCTTTTTAAAATATAAATAAATACAAACATAAAATCCATTAAGAATTCTACATTTAATTATAACATTTTCAAAATTTAAAATATATATGCCACTTTCATGTGCTTCAAGTTAAAAAACTAGACCATAGACTAGTGCTATCCATTTCCTTTATCACGGTGTGTCATGGTACTCAAAGTTCACCTAATTAAATGTCCTTATTTTAAATCAAGTTTTAGTTAATATAACTCTAGTTCCTTAAATTATAACAATGGAGGTGTTATACATTTTTTAACTTACTAATTCATAAATTATAAGAATTCCCTTACTTGTAGAGAGATATTATTACAATTGAACACTTGATTCAAAAAATAAATTTATTGGTCAAATCATGTGTCAAATTAGGGATAATAAAATGATAATGAATTCTAATTTCATGTAATTAGGTTTATGGGGCCTAATTATACTCAACTAAGCACTCTATGGAACCATTTAATAAACGGGTTTAGTGAAGCATAAAATTAGGGACAATTAAAACATAATGTGTAATACTTTGATATGATTGGGTTTTAAATGATTTAGGGCCTATTTATTATGAAATATACCCTAGTAAACCCTATAATAAATTATAGATTATGTCTCTAATTTGATGAAAAATGACTTTGTAAACTTATGAATAATAGTGATCAACTATAGTGATTAATCACATGCGAGTGAATTGGAGCAGCAAAGAATGAACCAATTTTGAGGATTTGGTTAATCATTATTCACATAATCACCACAACTCTAATCAAAATTTTAATTGAGAAATATAGACTGGTACTAGTTAGGAAAAGTCTCAAGAAAAGGTGCACAAAAAGGCAAAAAGAGTCTTTATAATTTGCTCTACTCCAAAGGAAGAAGTAGACTTACATAAATAAATACATGAATATCATTAATGGAAAATAGGAAAGAAAATATGTCCATATTTTTTTTAATAATCAAATCTCTACAAAATATTTATTTAGTAATACCATGAGAATAGTTCTTGATCTATACTAAGGGACATTTCATCATTCAAGAAAGAAAATCAACATTTTGAGAAGGAAGTGAGGATGGGGGGAATTCATAAAAATACTATTTTAGTGCAATCAAGATCCCCATCCAATAATTTGTGTGTGGAGAAATAAATTCATCTCTTAATTGAGTTGCTCAAATTAGAAATTTTATTAGATCCTATCTTACAAAAGGGAAAATGGAAAACTAGATTGAAAATCAATGAGGGGATGTTTTAATGTTGAACTGAAAAATTCTCTCAAGAGGATTCTTTCTAGTAGAATTCCCTAATAAAATGAAAGGGATAATGCCCCTAATGGAGGACCAAGGATGCTATATGGTGTTTCCCTCTTCTTGAAAAAATAACCAATATTTTTTATCTTTTAAATCTTAAAATCCAAGAAAAGTTAATATTTATAATTTGCAATATTCTTGAAGAATAGTGGTACCACACAATCTTGTAGTAAATTAGCAACTCACTTTAAAATTTTGAAATCATAGATGAAGTAATTATGTAGGGAGATTCTATGGTTTATGCTAGGATATGTATAAGGAGATACTTGTCCAAGCCCTTATGAACTTTAATTCTACTAGAATCTAACATAGGGAACTAAAATTAGTTGATAGAAATTAAGCTAAATTTATTATTTTGTAGGCAATGTAAATTAAAAATCCATTACACAAGAAATATTGATATAGTATACCACAATTTTTTTGTGAAATGGCTAAGAAAAGAATTAGTTGAGCCTAAGGAATCCTCAAATAAAAAATCCACACAACAATTAAAGGAAATGAAGAGATTATAAATACCCTAAAAAAATTTGTTGATCCATTTCTGTCAAGATGACTCACTCTCCTAGTTTGACAGAAAAATTAAGGAAATTCCTCTTGAACTAGAAATCCGATCATTAGAAAAAAAGTCCAATGGCTTAGAGGCATCTAAGGAAGACCTACAGATACAACATGAGTAATCCAAATTATTGGTCTTGAAATTTTCATCAATATTATAATAGTAGACATGGGTATGTGCAGGATCATCATGGAAAAAATAGGCCCTTAAGTGGCAATTTTTTTTAGAAAAGTCAGAGTTAGGCAACTTGACGTAAAAATTTGAATAAGTTATCTATATTATTTCAAAAATATGTAAGAATAGAAATTGTAGCAAATTGAATGTAGTTTCTAAAATACTAGGTTTTTTTTTTTAAAACAAAAGATCTATTTGGTAAAAATTTGAAATTTCAATGTAATGGTACTTAAACTTCAGGGAAAAAATAAGAAGTTGCTATCTATCTAACCACCCTAACCACAATAAAATGATAATATTTTTTTATAAGATTTTAGATATAAGTAAAGGACTCATGCCCCAATGTGATGCATATTTTTTTGTAATTTTTTTCCAAGTAAATAATTAATTATGAATCTTTTATTACAAATTTTTAAAAATATAAAACGCATATGTTTGACCACCTTAACTTGGTCAAAACTTCATGAAATTCAATTTTTCTTTTTTTAATCCTATAGTATGCAAAGCATAGAATGTGACACATATTTTGGATTAAAAAAATGTGATACTGTTTGAAAGCTATAGATATTTTTCAATCAGCCTATCAATCAGGACTTTAGTCATAATTTGAATAGAAAATGAATAATAATTACTTATTAAATTCAAAGTAAAGCATAATTTATATTGGTGGAAAGCTGAGAATCTCCTTTAAAAACCCTTTTCATTTCATCAATTTTGGGTTAAAAAATAGTCCTCAACCACATACCCATCATATTGCCACTTTTTGGCCCATCATGATCCTGCACATACCCACATGGAAATTCCAAAGCCAACTTCAAGGCCAAAATAAGAGGGTTGTAAGATAGTTCAAGAAGTCATAACTGAAGAGATCAAATCTAGTTCCCACTTTACACAAAAAATTATAAACAAAGATCAAAGTAGGGAGAAGTACCCCCGCCACTATAATGAAAATCCTAACTTGGAACCTTATGGGCCTCAACACCCTTAGCAAAAGTAATGCAAGAGCATCCCTAAGCAATGTGTTAATCATGCATCATTGTGGAAAAGTAGACTTTTTTAGTTTAGTTTAGTTGTTGTTTTCTTTGTTTTCATAGTTAGTAGTCTATGATAAAGAAAGCTACCACATTTCATCAAAACTTGAAATTGTCCTTTATAGTTTTCAAAATAGTTTGAGTTATTATTTTTTAGTGTCATATATTAAAATTTGAGAAGAATGTAAAGAGAAAAAGATAGTAAACTAGATCAAGAGCATCTATTAGGTGAACAAATGTGCATAGTTGGGATTGTTTTCATGTGTGGCAAGTGATTTAGAGTTTAAGACAATCGAAGTATATTTGTAAGGATTTATTAAATCCTTGACGACAAGTTTTGAGCACTACATGGAGGTTTCTTCATTATTTAACCCTTTCAATTTTTAATTATATTATTTTTGGTTGATGACACGTTACATGTGGTATTAGGCTTTGCACTATGTTGTGGCTAGCATTGATCATTTCAAAACTTGTGGATGTTATATTTATATTATGTTTTGGATTGAATGAAGGTAAGCAAAGAGGTAACCTTGGGAAGAAAAAAAGAGGTAGAATGGAAGAAGAGTGAGAATATGAGGCTTGGGATGGAGATTGTGAGTATAGAACAAATAGTAGTGAGTATGGATAATTTGGTGAGGTTCAACATACAAGCATATTATATGATGAGATGCTATGTGACAGTGCATTGATGAATGCATGCCTTGTATGGTGTACGAGTATGATGAGAGGGATAACACCTACAAAATAAAAAAATATGTCTAAGATACTTAAGTTGATGCCCCTAAGGGTAAGTGAGGGATAATTCTATAGAAACATAAGGGTGTTTGTTGAAGAGGAGTGATATGCACTTATTCCAAGGATATGCAACATTCTTGGATGGAAAAAAACCATTGTAAATGCAAAAGAGGTGTTATAGATAAGGAAATGTGAGGATAAAAGTCTCACCTAGAAAGGATAATGCAAACAAATAAAAGGATAAGGAGTTTTACTCAGGAACATGCAAAAATATAGAATGTAATAGAAGAGTGTGTGGCAACAAAAAAGGAAGCTAATAAATGTGAGGGATAGAGAAGATTGCGATTGAATATAGGATAAAGGTCAATACTATAGAAGATGATTGATGAAATTGAATGTCAAATAGTTCTAGAGAAATTAGTATGTAGGATGGATTGCTTGAGGTATGCCTAAAGAAGTGGAAAAAATGAGTTGATGAAGTAACATGTTGGAATTCCAAGATAGGGGTATATAGTATTGGAAAATGTGGGACTCATTTTTTATCAGCTCTAAGTGTGTGATGTAGGATCATCCCTAGGGTATGTGGTAATCTTGCACCATTCTAGAAAAGTGGTTTAGTTTACTTTTTTTTTCTCTATTAGTTTGTTGTTAGTGGTCTATGATGAAAAAAGTTATTGCATTTTACCATAACTTGAAATTGGCTTCACAATTTTCGGGATTAGTTTGAGTTGTTAATTTTAAGTTTCATGTTAATGTCTAACAATAATTAGATGACAAAAAAGATAGTAAATTAGTTCAAGAGTGTCTACCATGTGGATGGTTGTTAACAATTAAGATTGTTTTCATGTGCGGCAAGTTATTTGAGTTTACATTAACAAAAAAAAAATTGTAAGGATTTATTGAACCATTGAAGATGAGTGTTGAGAACCAAGATAAGGTTTATCCATTGTTTAACTATTTAAATTTATAATTTTATTGTTTATATTTGATGATATAACATGTGGTATTGGGATTTGGTCCATCTTGTCACTAACACATGTCATTAGAAAAACTTGCAAATGTTATATTTGGTCCATCTTAAGGAAGGTACACATAGAGTTAAGGGAAGAAGCAGAGAGGTAGAACAAAAGTAAAGGGAGACTATGAGGTCTGAGATAGAGATTGTGAGTAGAGAACAAGCAATATGAAAAATGGGTGCAATCCAAAGAGACATAGATTGCCACAATTTTTAAATATCAGAAGTCCTACAAACATAATGCACATCTACAAAATAATTATTTTATTAATTTCAACCTAAGCATATATTACATATACATTTCTATCAGAGTAGTGTCAACTACCTCTAAGAAAATTCCTCTATCCTTTATGCTTTGATGGATGTCCATACCCTATTCCAAAGTTCCCATTTTGGCACAAGGTGGGAGTAAACTGGCAAAGATTGTAGAGTTTGGCTTTACACACCATTTTCATATGGTTGGAAGTTTCTAAAGCATTTTTAACAAATCCAAATTATTAATATATCCTAGAATTAGGTGTTCCATGAGAACACATTTCTTGAGGCATTCTGTCAAATAGTTCACGGTCCTTGTCTATGCTTTCACATTTTTGCATATCCTGCAATCATGGCCTTCAGTCAAGCAATTCAGTTCACGTGCCTTGTCCATTATTATAGTTTTTGTATGACAGTTGAAGCTACAAGAACTGAAAAAATCCCCTTATAGCTTATACTATGATAAATGTCCATACCTTGTTCCAAAGCTCCCATTTTCACACAAGCTAGGAGGATGATGGAAAAGGCTGCAGAGTTTGGCATTAAAATTTCCTATCGCATTTGGTTGAACACATCTAAATAATTTTTAACAAACACATTTTGTGCATATCATGCAACCATAGTATTCCATGAGACCACACTTCTTTGAGGCATTCAGTCAAATAGTTCACGTACCTTGTCTATGCTTCCACGTTCTGCATACATGTATATGAGATCATTTCCATCTATAATATCTGACCATAATTAGGTTGGGTTGGTATGTGAAAATACTTCAACAACAAGGTATTCCTTGATAGGGGTGAGGAAGATGGGAATGCTCTTTTCCATCCACTTTGTTTTATGCCATCGCATCCATTGAAATATGTGAGAACAATGTTTGAATTCAAGTGACTAACTATTTGAATGGGAATCAATAGAATAGACTTTGGAGGAAGGAATGGGCCCACACTAGCCACCTAAGCAATCAAAGCTTAGTGTGTGTTGGTTAAGCCCAACCATTTTGGACATTGTGAGTTGATCAATTGTATGATCAAAAGTTAAATGAGTATTGCAATGGTCATTTTCTATGGAAAATGAATGATACCTTTGGCGAAAAAATACTTTATTATCTTGCTTTACAGTCAATAGTCAAGACGACTATATTTTTTCTCCAAAACAAGATGCAATTATATTTAAAATATGTTGGAAGGCAGTGGAGGGTGAGGAGGAGGCATGAGATCCTTTTAATGTAGTTTGTCTCTTTAGTGATATTTACATCTTTGACTTTGTCAAATTTTGATTAGCAAAGATGCATCCTTTGCTTTCAATGTTCAATTTTGAAAACTCTACCTACTATGAGGGTTCTGTCTTGATGTCAATGTGTTTAATATATAGTATTGATCTTGAAACTTTGTAATGGATGAGAACCAACCACGATAGTCAGCGACTGTAGTGTAGGAAAATGTATCCCTTTTTCACACTTAATTTGGAAATGAATAATAATAAATAATGAGCTTAATGATGCCTTAATTTAGTGTTGTAATATGCATTTTTCATATTCACAATAAGTTTTGGGCCCTTTTATTTAAAATGGACTTAATTGTGCCATTTTTTGGTGTTTTATGGTGCATCTTTAAACTTTCACACTAATCTAGGGCTTTATTAATTAATTTAGGTTAATTATGCTTTAATTGACCCCTTTAATTCAAATCCAATCCTGATTAATTGCAATCTTTGAGGGATAAAACTCAACATTCATAAATGCCATGACATAAGGTTTAACATTGAACAATGTGTGTCCTAGGCAAGTGGCCTAGGACCCATTCCCCGAATGGGTCCTCACTTGCACCTAGGACCTAAATTTGAAAAAAAAAAAAATTGGTAGTTTTTCAATGATTTTAAATGTATATTTAGATGTCAGCTTGTGGTTTTTGAATTTCAAGAATTAATGTTAATATATTTATAAATATGAGGTCATTTCACTTTGTTTCACCTAGAAAGTTCTTATGAGCACTTAGCATTTTCAAGAGAGCATTACTAGAGCAATTTAAGAGCAATTTCAAGGCATTCAAAGGGAAGATTTTATTGAAGACTATTGCAACAATCAAGATTCTTATCATCATGTCAAATATTTATTGCATGTATGCATGTTGCTTGAGCTAATACACTAATTTAGTGTTCAAGATCTATGCAAGTATTGAAGGACATTATCTCCAATCAAGTTTCATGATCAAGATCTACATCCATTGAAGCCACTTCATGCTAGTTTACATATTTGTAATCTAAGGTGCAAACAAGGTTTGGTGAGTTGTTACATATTGTTGTTCATTCATCATTCCTTCATGCTATTTAATTGTTTCATTTCAAGGTTTAATTACTGAAATGAGGTTTGATAAAGACAAACCCCCATTCTTTAAGAAAACAACATTTTTTTCTCTTGGATGTGTGATTATAGATTTTAGGTTGAAGATCCTTTGAAGAGAAAATTTGAAGAAAGTTGCAAAGTTGTCAAAGTTGCAAGAAAATTTGTCATCTCATGAAAATTTCTCTACAAAATTTATTTCTGGCTGTCTGACAGTGAGAATCGAGAATCTGGGAGTGCAAACACAACTAAAGAGAACCTAGAAAGCATTTTTTAGGAACCCTAGCCAAGACCCATTCACCATAGGGAGAATGAGTCCTTAGTGAGCTTCAAAAGGTGACTTTTGACGAAAGCTACACATCCTTTTCCCCTTTCCAAATCTTCCTTTTGATTACTATTCCTATATGATTTGATTATTGTTCTTCATTTGCACTTCATAACTTACATTTTTAATGAAATTAGAAAAGTAGGTTGTTTTGGTGAACCCCCTTTTCAAAACATCTTCACCCAACATATTTTTTGATATTTCATTATGGTGACCCAGAGTTTGATCCTTGTATTTTCTGATATTGGAGTCCTCTTTCACCCTATATTTAGATCTTGCATTCATTTGCATCTCTTTGTATTGAATTGATTCTCATTTAAGATGTTTAGTTTCCATTTAACTTTACATTTTATTTAAGAATTTTAAGATTGCATCTTTACATTCTTTAAATCCAAAAAATAAAAATAAAAATAGTAACGGCCAGGCCTGTAATTTGATGGCCAACCTTGCCTATCATATGAAAATTTTGTGACGGTTTGTTCATTTAAATACCTGTCATTTTACGTTTTATGAAAAAATTTAACTGACAAAAAAAAATTAAAGTATCTTAAAAATCAATATATTAGCAATCTGTGAAATATTATTTTATAAAATAATTATGTTAGAAAATTTACAAATTTTAGAAACTATGCATGCACTCAATTAGTAAATCCAATTGCATATAATAAATTTTATTGATAATTAAATAATTATATATATGTAATTTACATTTTGACAATGTATAGAGTATTAGATTAAGAATAATTATATTGCATAATATGATTATTTTTTCCATATATTTATTCTCTAATTTGTAAAATTGTATTACTATTTTGACTATAAATTAATTTATTGATTTCATATGCGTAAAAATCATAAAAACACATTTAAATATCAATTTCAAACCTACCAAGAAATTGTTAAATATAATTAAAATTAATTTAATTTTTTGAATTGGTCTATCTAAAAACACATTTAAATATCAATTTCAAATCAAATCTAGCAAGAAATAATTATATAAAATTAAAAATAGTTCAATCCGCAAATTGATCCATCTAAAATCATATTTAAAACCTATCCAGAAATAATTATATAAAATTAAAAATAGTTGAATCCTTATTCCACTCATTATCTAAAATTTCAACATGCTCACCAATAAAACGCAACTACTGCTTGAAAAGAATCAAAGCCCAATCACCTGTAAAATAAATGTTGTTGAAAAAATAATGTTATAAAGTGAAATTAGCTGCTATTGTTTAAATTTTTTATAGTTTAATCTTAAATTCATCTATCTAAAAACATAAATTATTTGTAAAAGGAAAAGAAAATTTCAACATGCTCACCAATAAAACCAAATGTTTTATTGAAGAAAATCAAAGCTAAGAGTCATTGTACACAAAATGCTATAAAATAAATGTTGTTATTCATAAGAATATCCTATATATATATATATATATATATATTAAAAAACTATAAAATTAGAAAATATTGATAATTAGAAATAAATCTAAAATCTAAAATTTATTGTTAATTGTAACAAGAAGTTTCTAAATTATCTAGAAAATAAATCTTGTTAAAATATTCAAAAAGTTAAAAATCAATTATATTCTATTTTGAAAAGATTTTGAATTAATATATATATGTTTATAATAAATATTATAAATCATATATATTAATATAAAGCAATGATAACTATTAGTAAAAATGTCAAAATCTTTAAAAAATTAGAAAGAACTATATTTAATCTTGAAAAGATTCTATTCTCAATAGATTTTGAATTAATAAATATATTTATAATAAATCATATATATTAATATAAAGTGAAATTAGAAAGAATTATTCCAATTTCCAATTATAAACTAATTTATATTTTTATCATAACCATTATTTTATATATATATATACCTACAATAATTTTTTACAGTTTAATAATAATTTGAAGTGTCATATTTACCATTATATAAAAATATAGCAAGTCAAATGATACGGTCTAATAATTTTTTAGGTTGTAATATACGGTCCAAAATGCAAAAAAATGGTCAAATAGACCATCAAATTCCAGACCTGGTAACGGCAGTTCATGATAAGGTGAAATCTTAACTGCCTATCTCTGCCAACTAATAATTTATTATGACAATACATAACTATTTGCTCATTAAAAAAACTAATGTTTTAGGACTTACCGATAGTGTTTTTAATGCTGGACTTCCCATATCTAGTGTTCGGTTGATGATGATGTGGATGTAATAATTATTTTGAAGATTTCGTTAATCAACAAGCAACTGCTTTCTTTAAAACTCCTTCCGCAACCTCCCGCAACCTTGGAAACCGCCGTTCCGAGAAACGCGTTTCACCCGTCGTGACGCGAAACGGCGCTTTCGCGTCACGTTTCTTGTAGCATAGCTTCCAGGCGGCTTTTCATCCGTCAAAGGGCAGATTTCGAAGATTCCACGCAAGATAAACTGCCGAATTTTACTTTTCAAGAACACAGAAAGTTCAACTCCGTTCATTGCAATTCTCTGTCATCTTACGATTTTTGCAAAACCTGACTTATAATATGAAATCACTACGAAATTACTTCAGGATTTTCGGATCATAGTTTGAGTTTTCAAACTGAATTTCTTTTGTCCTTTTGTAGGAAACTATTTGGAAACTTCACATTGTATTTCGCATATTCTTCTGTTGTTGCCCAGCCAATCATGCGCTCTGCTATTTACTTCAAGGCGGCTTTCCATTCGTTAACATCTTTTTGTTGTTATTGTTGTGATGATTGAGTAGCCGGTTTTGCTCAAATAGAAAATGTTGTTGCAATCGCAAATGCATTGCAGAGTTGTGCTTTGCTTTCTAATTTGTATCTGTTTGGTGGGCTTTACTGTCGCAAAATGTGTTCCTGAAAATTGTGGTTCGATGAATGTGAGTTACCCTTTCTGGATTCACAATTCCCATTGTGGATACCCTGGTTTTAATATAACATGCAGGAAGGACAACTCTACTGGGAGGATGGCTTCATACTTTACTGCCTATATAGGTAATGATACTGATTCTGTAGGGCGAGCGATTCTTTTTAATCACTCTTTCAAGATTTTGGATATCGACTATGAGGGTCGCCTCCTTATAAATTCTTCTTATATCAAAGCCTTTTCGTGTAATCCAAACACGAGTGCGAGAAGCTACTTCCAGCCATTTTCAGGTGGCCCTTTCACTCTTTCCAACTCCAATAGGGTGGTGGTTATCGGCAACCATACATTCGGTACCTACAGTTTTGGGCAATTGGGAGAGGCGAGATGTGTATCAATTAATCTTCGAAATGATCAACCATACTGCCGCTATGGCTGTTGCGAAATAAACCTTCCAGATAATTTGCCGTTTATAAATTTCACTGGCGGAGGTGTGCTTCAGTTGCCCAACGACAATAAAAACAAGTGTGGTTTCTCCACCATTATGGACCCCTCCACCTTCACCATCGTCGACACAAAAAAAAACGTTTTTTGGGGAAAAGGCAGGAATCCTTTTTACGGTCTCCGCCTTAACTGGGGTATCGGCCTTCATAATTGTTCCACGGCTAAAGGAACGCCTAATTATTCTTGCTCCTCCAATGCAGAATGCCTTGACTCGCCTTCAGGATTTGGGCACGTATGCAAATGTCTCCCAGGATATGTAGGAAATGGTTACTCCAATGGCACTGATTGCACAGGTAAGACCTCAGCTCTACTCTTAATAATAGCCATATTTTCTGTCATTGGACTTTAAAATCTCAAAGATTTAACAACAATGATGTTGAATCTTCAGATGTAAATGAATGTAATTATACAAATGGGAGTTTGTGCATTGGAGCAAAGGAAGGGGGAATATGCCATAATTTGGCAGGTTCCTACAACTGTTCATGTGCAAAAGGATATGTGGGAGATGGGTTTAGAAATGGGACAGGTTGCATAGGTAAAACCTCAGCATTTTCCTTGATTATAGCCATGTTTTCTGTTTTGTAATCATTGCTCTGTAAAATCTCGAAGATCCTAACACCAATGATGATGATGATGAATCTTCAGATATAAACGAATGCAGTTCTACAAAGTGGAATATGTGCGTTGAGGCAAAGGAAGGGGGAATATGCTATAATTTGCCAGGTTCCTACTACTGTTCATGTGCAAAAGGATACGTGGGAGATGGTTTTAGAAATAAGACAGGATGCGTGCCCACAAGATCAAATCGCCTCATCCTTCCGGCAATTATAGGTAACGAAATATTTGATATGTTGTGTGTGCAGCTGTTGTTTTAATTGTTTGCCTCAAAGATATTTGAAAGTAGGCATAAGATAAATATATTTTTCTTTCGACGTCTGATCTCTAAAATACACAGGATCCGTCTGTTCGTTTGTGGTTGTCTCCTTAGCAGCTTGTCTTATAGTTTGGTGGCTAAAGAAATGCCACTTGAAACTTGTGGAGGCCAAGTATTACCAACAGTTGCAGCAACACATATCTTCTGCAGTAGGGAGAGAAAGCCTGAGAATTTTTTCTGCCAAAGATTTGGCAAGAGCTTCTAATAATTATTCAAATGAAATGGTGTTGGGAAGTGGTAGCTTTGGAACTGTGTTCAAAGGCATTCTATTAGATGGTACACTTGTGGCCATTAAAAAGTCGAAGCAAGCTTTAAATGTGGAGGATGACCATGAGTTTCTTAATGAAGTCACAATTCTCACCCAAATAAATCACAAAAATATAGTGAAATTGATAGGGTGTTGCATCCAAACTAAATTCCCATTGTTGGTATCTGAATTCGTTCCGAATGGAACATTGTTCGAACATTTACACTCTGAAGAAAAGTCTTTTCCTTGGGCGTCACGTCTGCGGATTGCAATCGAGACGGGGGAGGCTTTGGCATATCTACATTCTGGAGCATCTCAACCCATTTTTCATCGAGATGTAAAATCGTCTAATATTCTTTTGAATGAGAGATTCTCTCCTAAAGTTGCAGACTTTGGGATTTCTCGTCTCACCTCTGCTTCCAATGACACACATATCACCACTAATATAATGGGCACAAGGGGTTACTTAGATCCTGAGTACTTCCAAACATGTCAGCTCACCGAAAAAAGTGATGTATACAGTTTTGGTGTAGTATTGGTTGAACTTTTAACAGCTCTGAAACCCGTCTCCGAAGAAAGGTCCAACAACGAGTGGAGTTTATCTAGTCTTTTTCTATCTAGACTCAACCATGGTCGCCTCACAGAAATCTTAGATAGAAAATTATTGGAAGAGGAAAACTTGCAAGAGATGGAAGATATGGCAATGATAGCAAGAGAATGCCTTCACTTTGAAAGGAGGAAGAGACCGTCAATGAAAGAGGTGGTGGAGGAGCTTGTCTGCATAAGAGGCGGCATAAGAAAGACAAAATTCCATAATAGTGTAGAATGTGATGATGGAATGTTTGAGCAGACAAGCATTTCCAAAGAAATATCACAAACATCATACAAATTCAAGAGTTACAATTTTCCTCCATCTACAATTGAGAGCACGTTGGAGGAACCATTCACTCCATTGAGTGTGATGTTGACCCTGGCTAGTGATTGAGTAAAGGAAATCATAAGGCTTCATCTTTGTATTAGAAATAATATTTGATTAGTTAGTATAAAAATAAAAGTTTCTAGGAAGATTATTTCTTCTGACCTGGCTAAGTGATTGAGTAAAGGAAATCATAAGGCTTCATCTTTGTATTAGAAATAATATTTGATTAGTTAGTATAAAAATAAAAGTTTTTAGGAAGATTATTTCTTCCAAAAGTATATTTGTATTTTTTATTAAATGTTTTTTTGTTTGTTTTCATTAATTTTTCCAATATAATTAATTTTTTGTCTTATTTTTTAAGAAAGTATTTTTAGTTTATTTTAATTTACTATAATTTAAGATATATATTTTTATGTATAATCATAAAGACTTATATTTTTAAAGTCGCGCCATAATTTTATATGTATCATAAATTTTAATAATTCAATTAACAAGCATGTTATATTCTACTAATATAAGATTAAGATTAATAAGTGTTATATTAGAATATGTATAAAAAATATTAAGATCGAATGTTCATCATACTTTCCTTTGAATATATAGAAAAGGTAGTTAAAGTAAAATACATTTACTATTCGAAATTTAATATTTGGGTCTTTTAAAAGTTGTCAACGATTAGTTGTTTTCTTCATTAATCTTATATCTCCTAGAAGTTCCATAATTTGCATCTTTGACTTAATTTAGATGAACAAGCTAAAGATTACATGAGACTAATTTTAGTTTATATTTATCTTGATTGGATAGAAGAAATCTTAGAAATGAAATGTCTTTGATAGTCCAAATGTAATATACATAATTTTTTAAGGTAGTCATCAATTAATTATTTCTTATAAATACTTTTTCCTTGCAAATTAATCTATATCTATGCGTTAAGTTTAGATGAGCAAGTTTAAGGTAACATCAAACCAATTTTAGTTTTGGAAGTTGAAAAGAGAAATATGAAGACAACATGAAACTAATTTTAGTTTAATAGAAGAAAAAAAACCACACATCACAAGAAAATCAACACTAATAATTAATTGTTGTTCGCAATTAGATACTACATGAAAGTGAGACCTATTAATCAGTTCATTACTAATGGTAATGGAATGTGGTATGATCTTCCTTACTATTGGCCTACAACACAAAGGATTACTGATTAGTACACTCACTCACTCTAAATATTATGGTCTGTCTACGATGGAGCTCTATTGGAATCTATTGTAACTCGTTACCTTCTTCCTACACTACTATTGAGAGTTGCAAGGCCTCTGCTAATGTTCCTCCCAGATCAAAACTGGTGCTGCTCCCTTGTGCCTAGTCCACTCCTGTTGTGGTTTCCGAGCAGGAAGTGGTGGTAATGAGCTTTTATTTTCTAATAAAGGTTTGGTTTGTAGGTTTGGCCATCTTTGACCATCCCTCCCTAATATACATGGTTGGATTTCTGAACACTGGCTTCCTACTTTGGAGAACAGTGTTGAGATTTACCCCTCTATCAAAGGATTCTTTATGGCGGCCTTTGATTCATTTAAACATAGGAAAGCTATTCCAGAGGAGCATGTTTGGTCTTGTGGTCACCATTTTCTTTCAGTCCGGTCATGGACTCCTCTATTCAACCCTACGATCGAGTCTACATTTTACCGATTTGGGTTCGTTTGCTATCTTCCCCTCTAGTTTTGCTGCAAATCAATGTTTGAGACTATTGGAAATATTCTTAGCCATTTTTTGATGGTTGACTCGGCCTCTAAAAATTTTTCTAACACGTCTTTTGTGTGCATTTTGGTGGAGCTTGACCTTGTGAAGGCTTTGCCTAAGGAAGATTTTTTTTTTTGCAAGTTGCGGATTGTCCCAGGACTTAGTTGATTAATTATGAGGGCATTCCCTTCCATTGCAGATGATGTTCTATTATCGGGAATTTTTCTGCTGATTGTTCTCATGCTATTCATAAACAAAATTCTTCTACGTGGTAGAAAAATGCTCTCCCTAACAACCTAAGAGTGCTTCCTCAGAGCTTTGAAATTGATGACAAGGCTCATTCAGCAAGTCCGCTTCCGACTGTTTCTCTAGATGTGGTTTCTCTTGGCATTCTGATGCTAGGGTGGGATGCTTTTATTTCTCTATCTAGGTGTACTTCTTCTCACTTGGTCCCTATGGTCGATGGGCTAGTGGTAACTTCTTCCCCACTTATCCTCTTTCAAAGGATCTGGAAAACTCTTTTTCGTTGACCATTGTTCAAGGGTGAGAGAAAGGTCATCCCATGTTTGTCTCTAACACAAACCAAAGCATGTTGGGTGTGTAGTTATTGAGGGCTAGGCCTATCATGGTTTAGGCTTGCTCTCTTGGGTTTTTGTTGTATTGTTTGTTCTTTGTTTTAATTTTGGTATTATTATTTTTTTATTTTTTATAGTTTTGTTGTAGTTGTGTTGTTAATTTTTTTTGTGTGTTGTTTAATTTTTTTTAGGGTTGGGATATTTTAAAAATTCTTTTTTGTTGGTTTGGGTCTATTTGTTTTATGTTGGGAAAATCTTATAAAAGATCAAGATTCTTGTTTTTCACTTATCTTATAAAAAACATATCTATCATTTCACATTAAACATATTTATCATTTCACATTAATTTTCATTTATTTAATAATAAAATACAATCTTAAATTATTTGATTTTTTTATATGTTACTAATCAAAGAATACAAGAAACACACAACAATAAGCATTGAGGAAATAGAGAATTGAAGCATTGAGGAAATAGAGAATCTTCGAAAGCTTTAATGCGAATTTACATATTTAACTCCAATATAATGGTGGGATTAGATGCATCTTTCATTTTGCAAGTCCTAACATTTGAATTATTTATTTACTTGTATTTATAAATTATTTGCTCTTCATTAAGAAAATCAAACATTCCATTTTGAAGTGACATTTTTAGCCATATGTCAACTATCTTCTAATGTGTATAAGTTGTAAGAGCATGTAATGTCATCATGATATGTAATAATATTTTATGAAATTGTAAGTTGTGAAAATTACTGAAAATGGATTCTATGATATATGTAAGAAATTGAATTTTATTAAAAGTTAAAAGAAATTTCATATTTATTTTTCTTACTGTATGATCGATTTTATGCATGTTAAATATATAACAAACAAATGAATCAAACACACCAATAAAACATTATATCAAAAAATAGAATATTAAAATAATAAAGATTACAAACTCAGTATCATGTTATCGATGTCATCCTATCGTCCTCTATCTATAGTATTTTCATTCATTCTATCTAGCTCTCGATTGCATGCTAGGCTCAATAAATAGTCTTCCTAGAGAACGAGATTGAATATGAAATGCATGTAATGCTAAATCATGATTTCTCTAATGCTAAACATGATTGCTAAAATGAAAGATTATGATGATGCTATGAATAATAAATCTATAATGATAATGTTAGAATGCTATAATGCTAGAATGCAATTAATCTCTAATTCATCCATTGTGTGTTGTAACCATTGCTTGGATTGGCAGTGCTATTTATAGAGTTTTTCAAAAGCTTCTGATTGGTTGATATGATCAATGACTGTGAAAATTCCTGGCAGATCGAATGGTTGAAGATGGATGAGAGTGAAGAAAAATAGAAGAAAACAAAAAGCAAGATTTGTTTTCTTTCTAAAAAAGAGGTAAGATAAGATGATAAAGATGAATTGTAAAAAAAACATCTTTTTGTGAGATTTATGGAAAGATTTTGAAGAAGATAAATAATAAATTATTAAATTCAATTATTCATTTATGGGTGACAAAGAGGTTTTTTTTATTAAAATAGAATATTTACCCCATATTTGAAGAATAATAGAAGATTTCATAATTAAATAAAATATTTAATTATGATTCTGAAAAGATATGGAAGGTATTCAATTAAATAAAGATATTTAATTAAACTTTTTGAGAAATGGTATGTAAATGAAATTAATTAAATAAGATATTTAATTAACTAGAAGAAGAATTTGAAGAGAAATATCTAAATTTAATTAAATCAAAAGACTTAATTAAATTTAAAAGTGATAATTAATTAAAATAAATAAAGTGTATTTATTTAATTTATCAAGTGGACATTTGAATGTGAAATAATTAAATAAAATTGATTTATTTAATTATGATAGAAGAATAAATTGAATGAACAATATAATTAAATTAATTAAATTTAATCATATGTAGAAGACTTTAGAGAAATTAATTAAATAATAAATATTTAATTAAATGTCAGGATTAATCAAATATGACTAATTTTATGCATCTACATTTTGGCCCTCTTTGAAGTGATGTGTGAAACACATTTCTTCAAAGAAAATATTCCCACTTTCAAAATTTGTTGTGTTTGACTTTGCCCCTTTTTTGAAAAATATGCCCATGATCTGACTCTGATATGTTTCTGATTGGAAGATGTTGCTGGTGTTAATGATGCCCCCTCAAGAGGTAAATCATTGATGAGGATATTAGTTTTGAAAAAGTTGATTTGATGATGAAATTTTGATTTTTGATGGAAAGTCAGTGATTTAGCTCTTGAAAAAGAAAAATGATGTATATGGATGCCCCAGTTTGAAAATAAAGTCAAAGTGAGAGAAAAGATAAAAATAAAATAGCATGCCACAAAAAATCACCTTTGTTTGACCTTTAAAAGGTAAAAAGGGAGACAAAGACAAGTCATTTGCACTTTTTGACTTTTAGAAACTTTTTGCTCTGATAGTGACCTAGCGAGATAGAGATTTCGTACCACAGACATAGATTTGAGTGGGCATACCAATACCAGAGACTAGCTGCGTATGGACCACCAGTGAGTAGATCCAACCACTTTTGCATTGAATTTTTTTGTTTTGAATCAAATTTGTCATCTTTCTCCTACGGATTTAGGCATAAACAGTCCGTTTTAGCGCTTTTAGGAATGTTTTAGCACTTTTGATGTTTGTTTTAGCGCTTTCGATGTTTTTTTAGCACTTATAAGATGCTTTTTTGCATGTTTGTTGTAGAAACTAGTTTAGCGCATCCGATAGAAAGGGTAGTGCTTATAGGATGTCGTAGGAAAATTAGTTCTTTAGCGCATCTAGGAAATAGTTTAGTGCATTAAGGGTTGTTGCACATCCAGTGAATAGAGTGGCACTTTTAGGGAAATAGCGCATAGAGGAAATGATTGAGCGCTTCCAGGGAAAAGACCGACACATTTGATTTTTAGTGCATCTAGGATACATAATAGCGCATATGATTTTTAGTGCATAGAGGCCGTAGATTAGCGCATCTAGGAAAAAGAGACAAAATGTGTGATTTGATGAAAGTGATGAAAGAATGATGATGTATATTGCTTCCTTGGTCAATAGATAGAGAAATTGTCTCATCATCATGTTGATAGGGATAGAAAAGCTGATAAATAATTGATAACTTTGTTTCCAAAGTAGAAATCAAAGAGTAAATAGTTGATAACTTTGTCTCCCCTGTACTAAAAACAAAGAGTAGATGATTGATAGGATTTCTAGTAAATTTTCTTTCAGCGATAGAAAACAAATAGTAGATGATTGATTTATTTTCATTTGTGACTGAAATACAAATAGGATGATGTTTTGATTGTTGATAAATTTGCATTCTTGAAAAAGAAAACAAATAGTAATTGATGGTAGAGAAAACTGATATGATATTTAGATAGATAGATTGAGTATTGATTGTATGATATTAGTCACCTAGATAGAACACTTGATATGGGTCACTGATATGGGTCCATTGATATGACTCACTGATATGGGTCATTGATAGATAGACATGAGTCAGATTGATTTGCTTGATTGAAATTGAATAATTGATATGATGCTGATTGATTGGACCCTTGTGATAACCGAAAATAGGAGGTTTCCAAAAACCTCCAAAATAGGGAACATCACTTGGCGAGGTGGGATAGGATACCAGAGCTGACACTAGATGATATAGCATTGATAGGGGTATGTGGATTGAGATCATTGTTGTCCATGCCTTTGATTCGGGTCAACAGGGGGCTGTTGACTGCGCTGACAGAGAGGTGGCATTCAGAGCACAACACTTTTCATTTGCCGATGGGTGAGGTGACTGTGACTCTTGAGGATGTTTATAGGATATTGGGTATTCCAGTGGTAGGTGTCCTTTTGTTCTATGATCACAAGGAGCTAGGTGGGATAGATGCACTGAGGAGAGTATATGGAAATACATAGATAGCAGGGTACTGGGTGCCACGGGCTGGCTTTAGGGGGTATCTGGCCTTACCTATAGTTTTGGGTGCATTCATTGGAGGTCTCCTTTGTCTAGATCATTGGTCAAAGGGATGATCAGTGGGATGGGGGAGGATCCTTGAGTAGATGTTAGTACAGCCACGAAGATATGCTTGGGGGAATTACATGTTGGTGCATATGTATCATGACCTTCATCAGGTAGTTTATAGAGGTTCATTGAGTATATCATGTAGTGTTACACTGCTCCAAATCTAGGCATGGGAGCATATTGCGGTGATGAGACCAGCTTATCCCAGAGTGAGGCCACTAGGCAGACCATATGTGTATGTGTATGCCATGTTCCTTATCCAGCCTAAGCTGGGCAAGTTGGATTACTGGAGACGGTGTCTTGATGATATGGATGCAGTGATATGGCAGCCATACCTATATTGCGAGCCTTGGGATACAGATAATTTAAAGATTCCATTCGTATGTATGCCCCAATTTTTGATAGGGAGGACTCCATTCATCATTGAGAGCTTTTTGGAATTGTGGGTGCAGCGAAAATTTGGATTCACACAGGGTATGCCTCAGGGTGTTGCTCACTATGTGCAGAGAAAGGATGAGGCAGGATGGGGACCTAACATTTCATATCAAATAGCCTATACAAAGTATATTTCTTTAGTGTCTGAGGCATGGGATGATAGGAAAGATATTGTTGGTGCTGGGATGTCTAAGGAGTACTCTGTTTATTATCATACACATCCATTTTCACGGTTGACATGTCTTGATGAGCCAACACCCATTTTGGTGGTACCACAACCAGGGGTAGGGAGACAGGAGGATGTGGTAGGTGGTGAGTAGGAAGCAGTTGGGGGAGAGGATGAGGAGAGTGGAGAGGAGAGCTCAGATGGGAGTGATGGAGATGAGGGGTAGGTGCTAGTGAGACTGAGGCTAGATGTTTTGGGCGGTGTTCAGATCATGTGGAGGCTGAGGACTGGGATTGGGCGGAGGACAGTGATCAGGGTTTCCTCCACCTCTCAGCAGGGACAGATAGATACTCTGTAGGCCCAGGTGCAGACACTGCAGGGATATCAGGTGCAGTTGTAGAGCCAGCTGGTTCAAGCACAGGGTTTGGTTGCACAACTACAGGAATAGTTGGCACTATCACAGGCACAAGCACAGACACATGCATAGGTACCTTATCCTACCCCAGACCCACATGTAGTCTAGTTGATTATAGAGAGGGATGCATTTAGACGAAGGGCAGTGGACGCAGAGGGTGTTGCGTAGAGACTCATGGGCACCATGGAGAGTGCATCATTGCGAGAGGCCATTGCAGAAGGCTTTGAGATGGCCAGAGAGGCTGAGTACTATCGATTTCGATATGAGGACTTGTGTTCTCCTAAGCGTAGAGAGACTTTCCCATGGTCCCATAGTAGGACCAAGAGCAGGACATAGATAGGCACATAGAGTCTGGGGATTACCAGGCCTCGACGGGATCCAGATGTAGGGACTAGTGGCAGGCCACCATCTATGAGACCAACTCCATCAGGGGGGTCCACCAGCCAACCTTGAGCCATTTATGCAGGATTGTTGATATTCATCATGTTATTGGAGCATGTATATTGATTTGTCATCATATCTCATGTATTGTTCTAGACTTTTCAGTGTCATTAGACTTTTGGACATTTGTATGTATTTTTTATGAACAATGATATGTAGCGATGATGAGATTTGATGATGTGTTGCATTTGATATGATGATATGAGATGGATATGCATTTATTTCCTTGTTTATGTTATATGGATTTTGATATATAGTTTTGATGATTTACTGACGAACATGATTTGCAGGATGATGTGATATGACAATGATATTATGATGTGCAATATGATGTGTACTAATGATATCATGTAGGTGGATGATGATGATAAAAAATGCCATGTGTGGAAAGGATGTGATATATGTAATGGAAATGTATGTTTTGCAAATGATGTGGAAATGCAATGTTTGTATGAAATTCCTATGCTTTAATTTTTTGAAATGTTATAAATGATGATGATGTGATGGATGCTATGTTTATGAAATGCATCATGAATTTGTAATATGATATGTAATATGAATCAAATGTTGTATGAAAAATGATAAATAAAATCATATTGAAAATGACAAAAGATGTGAATGATAAATGATGTGATAGGATTAATAATGATGAAATGTATGATATAAAATGTAATGAATACGAAAAAGATTGATGAAATGATGAAATGAAATGAGATTAAATGAAATGTAACGATATGAAATGAAATGTAATGATATGAAATGATGACATGAAATTAGATGAAACGAAATGTAATGATATGAAATGAAATATAATGATATGAAATGATGAAATGAAATGAAATGTAATGATATGAAATGATGAAATGAAAGGAGATGAAATGAAGTGTAATGATATGAAATGATGACATGAAATGAGATGAAACGAAATGTAATGATATGAAATGAAATATAATGATATGAAATGATGAAATGAAATGAAATGTAATGATATGAAATGATGAAATGAAAGGAGATGAAATGAAGTGTAATGATATGAAATGATGACATGAAATGAGATGAAACGAAATGTAATGATATGAAATGAAATATAATGATATGAAATGATGAAATGAAATGAAATGTAATGATATGAAATGATGAAATGAAAGGAGATGAAATGAAGTGTAATGATATGAAATGATGAAACATAATGATATGAAATGATGAAATGTAATGATATGAAATGATGAAATGAAATGAGATGAAATAAAATGTAATGAAATGAGATGTAATGTAAAATGTAATGATAAGATGAAAATGAAAATGACATAGACATGAAAATGAAAATGATGGATGAGATAATAATGAAGGTGATATCGAAAGGGTTAATGAATAAATGAATGATATGAAATGATAAAGGATCAGAATGATATGAGAATGAAACAAAGATGATAAAAATGAGAATATCCCATGATGTGCAATGAAATTATATGAAATATGAAATGATGATGCATCATGAAGGATAAATAAATGAGAAAGGATCTAAATGAGGAATTTTTTACTATATGATGTGCATAAGACCTAGATGAAATGATAATGAAATGAGGATGAAACAAATGTCCAAATGTACTCCACATATAGTCCAAAGAGACATGAAAACTGTCGATTTATCTATTCAACTTTGTTTAAAATTCTAATGCGAATCCAATATGCAAATATATACATTGATCTAAATGAAATGCCACTAAATAAAACCAACTATTTGTTGAGCCTTCGAGTAGCTTTCGTGAATCATCATAGAGCCTTATAAAAATTTGAAAGTATGTACAAGCATCAGAGGGGAAATTAGCACCAATGATGACCTGAGTACAACTTTCATGAGTTTTGATATAGCAAGTGAACACAAGCATCGAGGTATAGTTGAACCGAGATGAACTAAGCATTTCTTGCATAAACAGAGAAAGACTAACCACTTTCTGATGCAAATGTGAAGCTGTCATCAATGATACACTTTGGAAATCACGTTTCATGACATATTTGCATCAAATCAATAGTTAACCTCAAGACATCAAACAAAGAAAAATCATCCTCCTTCCTTGCCATTCTAGTTCAATACATCATTTAGTGTGCTCCAGAGAGATTATATTAAAAAATTAAACAACCATTGTTCAAAATTTAAAACTGATATTCTAATCATTATTCAAATTTTAGATCATCTAGATATGAGTCATGATATGGTATTTTGTTGAAAAACCGTTGTGATATGGATCAATTTTTAGATAGTTGTTCATGTGATTTGATTTTTTGTTCGCATGATTGAGTTCTATATCGTTGTCGACCTGTTTTGATAGAACTTGAAAGTTGGTTTCCCCAGAGTATGTCAACATTTTCCCCCAGTTTTTGACACAACTTGCTGAAATGAATGAGTACAATGGTCAAGCCATGGTAAGACGTTATCACTCGAGGAAAATGATGGCCTAAGATGATGGAACGATGCATGAAATGAAGGCTGAGAAGCTAAGTGTAGAACATGAACTAATAGATGGAGAGCCACACATAGCATATGTTTGCCAGATTTTCACTATTTTTCTATTGCATTTTTCTAATTGATTTTCTTTTTTTGTCACTACTGAGATGCCTATTTGCCAGGTTTTCACTAGGGTAACCATTTCTTTTAGGAATTTTTCTGCTGTTTTTATATTTCTTCAGGACTTTTTCTAATGTTTTTTTGTATTTCTTCAAGACTTTTTCTGATGTTTTTGTATTTCTGCGGGACTTTTTCTGATGTTTTTACATTTTTTCAAGACTTTTTCTGATGTTTTTATATTTCTTCAAGACTTTTTATGATGTTTTTGTATTTCTGCAGGACTTTTATAGATGATGATAACTACTTCAGACATAATACTTTTTCAAGTGCATGTTGTTGATGTGTTCGTCAAACAAGTCCCCTTTTGGCATTGACAACTTGTATGCTCCTGAACCGTATACTGCTATGACCACATACGAACCCATAAAAAAAGGTTCAAATTTTCCTTTCTTCTCTCTGTCTTGCTAATTGTGTGGGTTCTATTTTAGAACAAGATCACCAACCTGAAAGGTACACAGTTTGACTCTGTGATTATAGTTGCAAGACATCATTTGTTGATAGGTTTTCAAATGATCAGTTGCTTGTTGTCTCTTTTCATCAAGAATTTCTAGTTCTTGCAATCGGGAAACTTTGTATTCATCATTTGTTATGAAACCTTTCAATGATACTCTAAGTGATGGGATCTCAACTTCTAGTGGAAAAATGGCTTCTGCTCCATAGACAAGAGCAAATGGTGTTGATCTTGTTGGAATTCAGATACTAGTTCGATAGGCCCATAATGTGGGATTAAGTTGAACGTGCCAATATTTCCCTGCATCATTCACAGTCTTCTTCAAAATTTTCAATATTTTTTTATTTGAGGCCTCTGCTTGGCCATTCCCTTTTGGATAATAAGGTGTTGAGTATCTGTGTTGAATATGGAATCTTTCACAAAGTTTGTCAACATCTTGATTCTTGAATGGTTGTCCATTATCTGTGATGATGGAGTTAGGAATGCTATACCAACAAATGAGATAGTTGAGTATGAATGATGAAATTTGTTTGCCAGTGACCTTAGTGAGAGGGACTACCTCAATCCACTTGGTAAAATACTTTGTCGCTGTGATGATGAACTTGTGTTCATTCGAGGATGACAGATGAATCTTGCCAACTAAATCCAACCCCCATTGAGAGAATGGCCAAGTTGGTACAAACGGTTGTATTTCCTATGCTGGTGCATGAATGAGATTTTCATGTATCTGACATTTAGAGTACTTTGTTACAAAACTAAATGATTCCCTCTCCATTATAGGCAAGTAGTAACCCATTCTAATCAATTTCTTGGATAAGGTTAGTCCGCTTGAATGAGTACCACAAATGCCAGCATGAACTTCTCGTAAAGCCTTATCAGATTCGTCACATTCAAGACATCAAAGTAAAGTACCATCAAGACTGCGGTGATAAAGAGTGTCAGCGATAAGGGTATAGCAAGAGGATTGGAGGATAAAGTTGCGCTTTTGGTTACGGGATAATTCAAGTAGTAAGATGTCTTATTTGAGGTAGGTATAAATTTTTCCATACCAAGGTGAATCGAATCCTACCAATTGGAAAAAGATTTGGCTTTCAGGTGTGTCATAGGCAGGCATAAATGATTGTTCCACCAGAAATTCATAGCAAGCTTGAGTTTCTGGGAGTTGTAACAATGAAGTGATTGTGGCCATAGTGTCAACTGCCTTGTTATCAAGCCTTGGAATTTATATGAACTTGATGTCTACAAATTATTTCTTGAAATCGTCAACCATTTTCTTATATGGCAACAATTTGTCATCTTTGGTCTGATAGTCATCATTGATCTAGTTAATGACTAACTGTGAGTCACCGTAGACTTGTAATTCTATGATTCTCCATTCCAATGCTATTTTGAGTCCAGTGATTAAAGCTTCATATTCGGCTATGTTATTAGTGCATGGAAACATTAGCCGATATGACTGAGGAATAGTATTTCCTTGAGGGGTGACAAAGATTATGCCTACCCCCAATCCATGTTGGGTAAATGAACCATCAAAATATAATGACCATGGTTGTTTTGATTCTATAGTGAAGACATCAGCATCTGGAAATTTAATGTGCATGGGATGCTCTGCTTATAGGGGTGCTTCAGCCAGTTGATCAGCAATAACTTGTCGTTTGATTGCTTTGCGATCAATATAATGGATATCAAACTCGCTTAAGATCATGACCCATTTTTCTAACCTTCCCGTCAATGTGGCCTTGCTTAAAAAATATTTAAGTGGATCAATCTTTGCAAGAAGATTGAATGTATGAGTTAACATGTAGTGTCGAAACTTTTGTGAAGTAAAGACCACTATAGGGAAAGCCTTCTCGATGAAAGTGTAGTTGATTTTGTGACCTATTAATGTTCGTCTGATATAATATATTGCATATTCTTTTTCTATAGAGTCTTCTTGTGCTAACAACACCCCCAAAGATGTCTCTGTTGTAGCAATGTATGAGATAAGTGGTTTGTCCGGATTTGGTGGGACTAGAACTAGTGGGTTCATTAGATACTGCTTGATTTGTTGAAAGGCCATTTCACACTTATCATCCCATTTGAAAGGAACATTCTTGTGTAGTATATGTGTGAAAGGTAGACATTTATCTGCTAGTTGTGCAATGAACCTTTGTATAGATTGGAGTCGTCCATGTAGTGACCTTAACTGGTTGATATTCCTTGGTGGTGATATTTCCATGATTGCTTGTACTTTGGCGAGATCTACTTCAATTCCTTTTGCTGAAACTATATATCCCAAGAGTTTTCCAGATGTGACTCCAAAAACACATTTCTTAGGGTTGAGGCAAACTTTGAATTTTTCCAACCTTGCAAATATTTTGGATAATATCTCAAGATGTCCTTCTCTTGTGTATGATTTTTCTAGTATGTCATCAACATAATCTTCCATGAATGTGTGCATCATGTCATGAAAAATTGTAGTCATAGCTCTTTGATATATAGCCCCAACATTCGTTAAACCGAATGGCATGACGTTCCAATAGTAAGTCCCCCATGGACATGTGAAAGTTGTTTTGTCTTGGTCTTCAGGTGCAATCTTGATTTGGTTATAACTAGAAAAACCATCCATTAGTGAATACATGGAATGGCCAACCGTCAGATCCACTATAGTATCAATGCTTGGAAGTGGGAAGTCATCCTTAGGACATGCCTTATTAAAATCTCTAAAATATGTGCATACTCTAACACTTTTGTCAGGCTTGGATACATGAACTATGTTGGAGATCCATTCTGCATAGTCAATTGATCTTATAAATCCCACATCGAGGAGTTTCTTAAGTTCTTTAACTAGTAGTGCCACATGAGGATGCATCTTTTTAAGTTTTTGTTTCACAGGTTTTACTCCTAGTTTAATGAACAAGTGATACATTATAAGATAGGATCAATACTTGGCATGTCTGCATAAGACCAGGAAAAGTTGACTTGATTTTCTCTAAGAAATTCCATGAACTCGAGTACTTCTTTATTTGTCATTGATGCAGCTAACTGTAGAATCCTCAGTTTCTTTGTAGTTTCAAGATTAATTGCTTTGGTAGGCTCAATCAAGATAGGAAATCACTCATGATAGTGCTCTAGGAGAGTGTCAAGCATCCCATCATCTGGTGCCTTAAAAGGGTTTTCACCATCTGATACGCTCTTTGTTTTATCTTTTGTTTGATCTAACACTGCCAGATTCTGGTTTTCACCATTAGATCTTTCTTTTCTATTTTTATTTTTGTAGGTAGGAAACTTGACACTCTCCTGACTAAGGATCTCATGTCAAAAATAACTAGTGGAACAATCATTTACATCATTTATGGAAAAGAAGTTTACGATAGATTCGTTAGTTGGAAACATAGGTATGTCAAGAGGTTCATATAGATCCCAATGAATGAGATTGAGATGTATTAGCGGTAGCCAGTCATTGGGTTGCATGAAATCAGCTATGGTTATGGTCATAACAGAGGTGTCTATAGGATCCGAGGTATGAGGTAGATCAATGATGGTAATGTCCTCACGATAGTCTTGTTCGATTAAATCTAACTCAGTATCACTAGAATCATAGTTGCGTTGTAGTTTAGATTCTTGTGGTTGGGTCCTTGACACTTCTCCTGTTATTAGAGTAGGCATATACCTGTGTATCACATCAACCTATTTATCCCTCCAAAGTTCATCATTATGGATGGTATCCCATTCATATTCTCCAGAGTTTGTGTTAGAGTTATTATCAATGAAATTCTAAATTATTGTCAAGCATGCTTCCCTTGGATCAAAAATTTCTTGCAATGTGAGTATAGTATCATTCAATTGTTTGGATGTTTTTTCTTTTGAGCTAGTTTCATAGCCTAGTCCTGTTTTATCTTTTGCAATAAGTCCTGGAGGATCAATAGGCTCAACTACTCCTTTTCTTTTTCTGATAGGACCATTACCATCATAGCCCATCTTTTGCATGATTGAATATCCCTTACCATATTTATCAGTTGGTAACTTGACATTGAGAACCGTTTCATCTTAATCTTTATAGAGCCAACTTAGAATATCTCTATCATCAGGATCTTCCATGGGGAATTTTTCTTTGATAAAATGTCCATTAAACTTTGTATTTGGCCCTGTTGGTCACTGTGTTGATGTTGTGTGATAGAAGGTTGTCCATGTGACCGAGGCGATGTAGGAAGATTAGCTAGATAGAGATAATACTCTCCTACTCCATTATCCTTGAACCGTAGTTGCTTGTCAAAGGTTTTTCTTAGTTGATTGATTTGTGTATCAACTTTTGGAGAAGTACTAGCAGGTGCTTCTCGATTGTTGGGAAGCAAAGTGTCCTAACTAGCTTTGATGTTGGCACAAGTTTGACTGTGAGAATTATTAGCTGGTATTGTGATCTCCTATCCGTCATAAGGAAACTTAAGACATTGATGATATGTGGACGAGACAGCTTGCATTTCGTGGATCCAAGGATGACCCAACAAGATATTGTATGCAAGATCATGATCTAATACTTGACAAAAAGTATTTTTGATAACAGGTCCCACTCTAATTGGTAACATGATTAAACCTTTGGATGCTCTTTCCTCATCATCATAGGCTTTAATAGTGATTTTTCTTCTAGGATCAATGGAATCCTTAGAAAATCCTAAATCCTGAATTAATTTCATGGTACATATGTTCAAACCAGCACCTCCATCTATTAGAACTCGTCTGACACAAAACTTGTGGACCATGAATTCTAAGTATAATGATGAATTATGGGGATGTGTTATGGAAGCATCATCTTTTTCATAAAATGAAAGGCATGTGGGTGAGGACAAATGTCCCACCATGGATTTAAATTGATCCACATTCAAATCATCGGATATAGTTGTTTCAATGAGGGCTTTGTCTAGAATTTCCTTATGTGCTAGAGAAATCTTTAGAGGTTCTAAAATAGAGATCTGAGCAGAATTTTTTCCAAGTTGATTGATTAGATCATATCAATGTTGAGGCAGGGGCACAATGGATTTTGAAGGAGCACCTTTTTAGACAACTTTAGCTTGTTCCCTTGTTGTTACGTTAAATTCTCTATATTTCATCTTATAACATTAGCCCACTCGTCATCAATGTAGATATGATTGATTATATTCTCATCGATATGATTCACATTTTTCCCAGAAGACTCATCTTTTTTGATAGTTGGGCAAAGGGTTTCGAAATGCTTGGTGGTCTTTGTTCGATTGTTGGTGTCATTCTTCCTTAATGGTGTCATTTTCTATCAAGTCTTAGATTACATGCTTCAAGGCTTGAAAATTATTCGTTCGATGGCCCTTGCATCAATGATAATCACAATAGTATGCATCATTCCAAGAAGGCGGCTTCACACTAGGTTCGAAGTTACATTGAGGCGGTAGGGTAATTATGTTCTTCGCCATCAAGTTCTTAATGGCAGATTCGAGAGATTTCCCTAATGGAGTAAAAGTTCTTCTCTTGGAGAAAAATGAAGATTGTTGTGGATTCATGTTTAATGTATTCTGTAAGGCATTGTTATTATTGTTTCCATGATACCCTTGATTGTTGGTATTACCTTGATTTGGAGAAAAAGTTGGATTTTGGTTATTCCTCGAAGGAGGAAGATCGTTTCCCTGATTTGTAACTGAGTTGACATTTTTATAGTTGTTGGTGCGAGGAAAACTAAGAACAACTAGCTTAGGTGAGACATGATGTGCATCTACAACACCATCATTCACCACGTTTTTATTGCGAGTCCAAAACTTAGATTTTTCATTGTGGTGATTTGAGGAGCTAGGATTGTCTCTATCAAGTTTGATTATTCCCCTCTAGACTAATGCACTTTCAATTGTGATTGCATTTTCATTCATTTTATGAAAAGAGGGAGGACAATGAAGATTTAGATGATAAATCATCTCTTGATCCAAGATGTTTATAAATGTAGTGATCTTTTCCTTTTTAGGAACATGACGTGGATACCTAGCAAACAATATTCTCCATCTCTGAAGAAATGTGATGAATGGTTCACTAGGTTTTTGCTTAGCCTTGCATAGATCAATCATTGTTATTTGGTGTTGTATGTTATAGGAATATTGTGAGATGAACTTGTTGATCAATTCCTCAAATTTTTTGACAGGTGGTGTTATTTTTGATAACCATTCCATAGATTGACCTCCAAGACTTCATGGAAACAAATGCACTAAGTATGTATCCTCATGAGCAAACTCTAGAGTGATGTTTCAGAAGTCCCTAATATGGTCAATTGGATCCAGTTTCTCATTATAATGATCAAAATTTGGAATTTCATAATGTTTAAGAAACAAAATCATGTTGAGACGTTGGTCAAAGGGATATGGACAAATATCGTCGAGAGCATATGTCTTTGTTGTGGCTCCCCCTTGTAGATCTTTAATATGTCCTTGTAGTGTTTAACATGTTGGGTCAAGGTACTAAGATTAGATAAGGGTGTATCATTAGGTTTACTCTTTATGTTCTTAGTATCAAAATCATGAGGCAATTTAGCTCCTTTGTCAGCCAGATATAGGAAATATTTTTGTTTGTCGCGTGCTAAAATATTTTCTACTACTTTGAGAAATTTAGGATCTTGTTCGGCTTCTCTAAGGTGACGCTCTTCTTCTTGTTCATCATCACTACCCTCAAGGGTTTTTCTCATATCTCTATCAGAAGTAAATGGATCCTTTACTCCTTTAGCCATCTTATCTTCAAAAAGGGGATTTCGACTCACACTATAAAGATGATCACTATTTTCACCTTCTACTTGAGTTCTTGAGGTATGATCTTCTTGTTCAATATCTTCCTTCAATTTATTATATTGTGATCTTATAAAAATAGGCATATGATTTCAAGATGTTCTTCTAAACTTAGATCATAATTTGATGAGTACAATCAATGATGATGTTTTAATCTGATAAGATCAAAAATCTTATGATATGACCAAAACTATGTTCCTAATTCATGTTTGTGGCTTCTAATGATAAAGGATATTAGAATCCTATTGGGAGAAGTTGAACCAAGAATTCAGAAGTTTGTGATGAAAGGTACACTTGTAAGATTTGATCCTTTTTTTCAAAGAATGATTAGTATATCAAATAGCCTATTTCAACTTACTGAAGTATTTGACGGGGATGTGTCGAATATTTGATGGAAGGTTGTGGTATATAGTTGAAATAAAGAGGTTGATTATGATTGTATCATTGTAAGAGGGCAATTCTTTGAAAATAGGCTCATTAATCTAGAGGGTCTATAGCGTATTCGTTAGTAAATCCCCTAGAAAAATCTTGGTATCTATGGAGAAATTTGCGATAATGGAGCAAGACATTTCGACTCTTGTATAAAAAATTCCTTCCTTCTAAGGTTTTCTTGTAACCTAGAGGTTTCTTGGGTTTCTTGACAAACTTGGTAGATTTCCACTCCCTAAGCATGAGAGAAAATGTTGATATGTTACTGGACCAAGAATGCTATAAAATCAGATCCGTTAGAAACAATGATTTAGGAAAAATGACAGATGCGTGTTTCTGTTGCCTATATGTGCTTCAAAAATAGGGATATGCACCAAAGAAATGGTCAAATGTGCTTTAATATGTCCCAGATGCGCTACTCTATATCCTATATGCGCTGTAGGAAAAATGTTGTGATAGTGACTGAAAAGTTTGTTTTTAGAATAGCCAGTGTATGCGCCAAAATACTCAATGTGTTAAAACATACCCTAAAAGTGCTGAATTAACCAGTGAATGCACTAGAATAGACCTTATATGCACTAGAATATACCCTATATGCGCTAAAACAATTTTTCCAAGGTAACTTTTCAAACAATTTGTGAGCAGTTTCAGCTAAAATTTGACATGTTCATTTTGGATGATATTTTATTTGAATTAGTGTGATTGAAAACATAGCAAACACCTTGAAAATAATTTTTTTTAAGTCCTATACTAAACATCAAGTGTATGTTTCAAAAATATTTTTCAAAAAGTGTTTTCACAGGTTTTTACTCATGACAAACAGTTCAAGCAGACTCACTCTTAGTACTTAGGTAGGTCATCATAATAATCAATAGCCCACATCTTAGGACTGCGTCGACTCACACAATCATGTCAGCCCCGAAGGGGCACCTGTGTTTTTGTCTTTTCTAGGCATGTACTCAGAGTGATGAAAGTGGATATCGGATCCCCTGAGCAAAAGGTCCTTGGAAGTTATGTGGTGAGTACCTTGGGGGCAGATTCTTCCCTCCCCTTGCACTGTGATTATTATGATGTTTGGAAACTGACTTCGGCTAGATACTACACTAGGTTTGTAGTAAGGGTTTCCATTCGGTGCGGAAATAATAAACTCCCTCTGGAGACCTCCCAAACTTTAGAACAAAGGCTTTGGGAATGGTTATCTTGCACACTACCAGAAAAAGAGGATTTCCCCTGATTTGCTCTAAATTTTATAGTGGGGCAAAATAGTCTGGCTTTGGCTTGAACCCACTTGAGCATTCCTCTTGGGTGAGTACTTTTTCCCACAAGAGCAGGCCCTCTATAGGATGTAATAAATCAATAAAATTGCATGAATGTAAAAGGAAAGTCTGGTATTCTTGTCACCCAATTAAGGGGAGAGCATAGACCTATTGCTACAAACACATTCTAAAGACACTGTTCTTTCTAAAACCCAAATCATAATGATCTAAACTATGTGAAGATGTTGCTTCACAAAAAGCATGGGATTCATTTTAACCACAAAATCAATGTGTGGTGACTATCCTAGATTGCTTCATTTTAAATCCATGTCTATCCTAGGGTTGCTCCTTTTTAAAACCAGTTGTGACTATCCTAGATTGGTTCTTTTTAAACTAGAAAAAGGTTCTATCTACAGAAGGTGTTAGACTCAGAAACTTGTTTAGTTACAACTTGTATGTGCTAAAAGATCACTTGTATGCACAACAATAGAAAGTTAATGCACCAAAATAGATCCTAAATGCGCTATAGAAAGTTCAAAATGTGCTACAAAAACTCCTAAATGCGCTAAAACAAAATGCAACTAAATTTTATTTTATTTGTTTTTTCAAAAAAATTTAATAAACTAAGTCGAGTATATGCGTCATTCTATCTCGTAAATGTGCCGAAATAGTTCCTGGTTTTGCTAAAGTACTTGCAAGAGCGCTAAAAGAAACCATGGATGTGCTTTAGAAACTTGGGTATGCGCTTCAGAAATCCTTGGATGTGCTAAAATGGAAAATTTTGCCAAAACTTCAAATTCTAGAATGTGAGATCCTGTAAGAAAACTTGCAGATAAATGTTAAAAATGGGACAAGGCCCCACGGTGGGCTCCAAAAATGTGTGATCGATTTTATGCGTGTTAAATATATAAAAAACAAATGAATCAAACACACCAATAAGAAATTATATCAAAAAATAGAATATTAGAATAATAAAGATTGCAAACTCAATATCTTGTTATCGATGTCGTCCTATCATCCTCTATCTCCAGTATTTTCATTGATTCCAGTTGGCTCTCAGATTGTATGCTAGGCTCAACAAACAGTCTTCCTAGAGAACGGGATTGAATATGAAATGCATGTAATGCTAAAACATGATTGCTCTAATACTAAACATGATTGCTAAAATGAAAGATTATGATGATGCTATCAATAATAAAGCTATAATGATAATGCTAGAATGCAATTAATCTCTAATTCATATGTTCTGTGTTGTAACCATTGCTTGGATTGTCAGTGCTATTTATAGAGTTTTTCAAAAGATTCTGATTGGCTGATATGTTCAACGACTTTGAAAATTCCTGGCAGATCGAATGTTTGAAGATGGATGAGAGTGAAAAAAAGCAGAAGAAAATAGAAAGCAAGATTTCTTTTCTTTTCTGAAAAAGAGGTAAGATAAGATGATAAAGATGAATTGTAAAAAAATCATCTTTTTTATGGAAATATTTTGAAGAAGATAATGAATTATGAAATTCAATTATTCATTTATGGGTGACACAGAGGTTTTTTTCTTAAAATAGAATATTTACCCCATATTTGAAGAGTCATAGAAGATTTCATAATTAAATAAAATATTTAATTATGTTTCTAAAAAGATATGGAAGGTATTCAATTAAATAAAGATATTTAATTAGACTTTTTCAGAAATGGTATGTAAATGAAATTAATTAAATAAGATATTTAATTAACTAGAAGAAGAATTTGAAGAGAAATATCTAAATTTAATTAAATCAAAAGACTTAATTAAATTTAAAAGTGATAATTAATTAAAATAAATAAAGTGTATTTATTTAATTAATCAAGTGGACATTTGAATGTGAAATAATTAAATAAAATTGATTTATTTAATTATGATAGAAGAATAAATTGAATGAATAATATAATTAAATTAATTAAATTTAATCATATGTAGAAGACTCTAGAGAAATTAATTAAATAATAAATATTTAATTAAATGCCAGGATTAATCAGATATGACTAATTTTATGCATCTACACTTACTACATAAGTTTCTAAAAGTACTTTCACCCCATCATATTTTAAACAATAAAATTATTGAAAGTTATCGATCAACAAAATAGATTCCTCAATAAGATAAAATTACATTAGATTGGAGTTTTACATTATAAAAATAGTATAAATTATCAATCAGCTTACAAGAAATTAAATGCCCATCCATTGTAAGTATTCTTGTAATGAAATAATCAAATAAGTCAAGAGAAACAATGTGTGTATAAATTATTGTGTATTGACTGTTGAACTACAATTCTTATTGGGAAAAGGTCCCAACTGAAGTGGGAAAAGATGGAAACACACAGACACATACCAAAGATCAAAGGAGACAAGAAAAGAAAAGGAGGTAGAATATTCTCTCTATTTGATTCATACACAAAAAGATTACAACCAAAATGATTACATACAAAAATCAAAGCTAAAGCTTTGTATATTCTTCATAACATAAACTGTGCATATTCTGGTGCACTGAAGCTTTCTGTGTGCTTGCTGCATGCTGGTGATATTCTGAAGCACTGTTCTTTGTCAAAGTATTTTGTTGTTGCAGGTTCTCCTGAACATTCCCTTCTTATTGTTATGTGTTTTCCTGAACATTCCTCCTTGTTCTATTGTTGCTCTCTCTTAATAAAAACATTCTATTCTAGCTTTTTGTCTTTCCTGCCTTTTCCAAAAATTGTTGCTCAATATTCAAATTCAACTACCAAAATTAATTTGTTGCCAAAACACATTAATTGGGACAACAAATATCTGACAATGAAAAATGGGGGAATGATAAAAAATGGATCTCATCTGACTGTGCATTAAATACACTTGTTCATTGTTGCTCAAGATTAGATATTCCAACACTGCCCCTTAATCTTGAGCCTATTTTCTTAAGATCATTATTTAAAATTTTTTTGAGCATAGTTTCCAACACAAAGTTTCTGATGCAAAAGTTCTTGTTTTTCACCACTCTTTGAAACTTCTGGCACAAAAGAGAAAAAGTTTCATAGCATTGGAGCAAATTTTCCAGAGCAAACTTGTTTGCACCTATTCTAATTTCTGGTTCTTTTCTGAGTTTCTAGAACTGAAGTTCCAGTGCATTGGCACTTTTCTAAGTTTTCTAGAACTAAAGTTCCAACACATTCCTTCATAGCAAGCCTATCTCTTAGGCATTAAAAGGAGTCTTTCGGTAATGCCTTGGTGAAAATTTCCATGAGCTACTGCTCAGATCTACAGTACTATAGTTCAATCTCTCCATGCTCCACCAACTCCCTTATGAAATGGTAGCGAATTTCAATGTTCTTGCTTCATCCATGAAAGATGAGATTCTTATTCAATGCAATAGAAGACACGTTGTCACAAAATATGGTTGTACCATCTTCTTGTTCCTCATTCAAATCTACAAGGGTTCTTCTAAGCCAAATAGTCTGACATGTTGTTGCATTTGCTGCTATGTACTCCGCTTCAACTGTGGAGAGAGAAACTATGGGTTGCTTCCTTGATTCCCTTGACATTGCTCCTGAACCCATGTGGAACAAATATCTCAATGTGCTCTTCCTGTCATCTTTATTTCCTTCCCAATCACTGTCTGTGTACCCAAGCAGTTGAAACTAATTGGAGGTGGTATACAAAATGTGATAGCCTTCGTACCATTTACATACTTGAGAATTTTTTTCTTGCTTGTTAGTGTGTGTCCTTAGGTTTCTCCATGAACCTAGAAATTAGGCTTACCATGTACATCAAATCAGGTCTTGTTGCTGTTAGATACATGAGGCTTCCAACCATGATCTTGTAGAGGGTTGGGAACATCACTACTGATGTCCTCTTTGCTTTATTTCAGACCTGCAACTATTGGGGTTGGGGCTGATTTGTTGTCCAACATTCTAAATATCTTCAAGATTTGTTTGGCATAATTTTTTTGTGAAAACAATATGGCATTCTCTATTTGTTGGACCTCTATTCCTAGGAAATATTTTAGCAAACCTATGATTGTCATTTCAAACTCATTTTTCATTGCCTCTTTGAAATCAACAATGAAAAAGATCACTATTCCCTATGAAAATTAAATCATCTACATACAAAAAAGCAATACGAATCTCACCATTGGCTTCCTTGATGTAGAGAGTGGGATCACTACTAATTTTGCTAAAGCCATTGCTCAGAAGGTATGAATCAATTATGCAGTACCATGCCTATGGTGCTTGCTTCATCCCATAAAGAGCTTTTAAGAGCCTATATATTTTTTCTTCTTTCCTTGAGACTTCATAGCCAGGAAGCTACTCCACATACACCTCTTCTTTCAGCACTACATTCAAGAAGGCTAACTTTACATCCATTTGAAATAATTTTCTTTTGTGTTAGGCTAAAATTGCTATGACTTCTCGCACTATTTCTAGTCTTGCAATTGGTGCATATGTTTCATCATAGTCTCTTCCATGCTATTGTTTATATCCCTTAACAACCAACCTTGCTTTATGCCTCTCAACCTTACCATCAGTAGTGCATTTGGTCTTATAAACCCACTTACCTCTAATGACTAATTTCCCTTTGGCTAAATGAGTGAGCTCCCATTGCTTGTTTCTCACTATAGTGTCCAACTCTTCATCCATGGCCTTACACCATTTTTCTTCTTTCATGACTTCTTCAAAATACATTGGATCTATAGAAGAGGGGGGTTCTCTACTCATGAGTTCTCTTCGTTTAGAGAGCCTCACGAGGTGAACTGCCCTAATCTACCTTAGGAACAATAGTGAGAGTTTCAGAATCTGAAAGAGTAGGTCACAAATATTTTCTAGACAAATTGACAAGGTCTTGGCCAAAGGACGATAGCGCAGAATATGGACAACAATGTGACACGCTAGCATCTCAAAAGCGTGTTGGCATCTCATATGGACCAGAGAATGAGTTTATCTCAAAAAATGGCTAAGTGACTACTTCTACTCCAATTACTTAAGAAATTACAGAATACGATAAAGTAATAGAAAGTGATAGAAAGGAGAATAAACCAAGATAAATGATAAAGATAAAGAAGAGAAAGAAAGTTCTCACAACTACACAAGTGATGAAGCCTCCAACAAGATGAATGTCTTCAAAACCTACGTCTGTAAGATATCAAGAGAGAATGTTGGGGCTATATAGGGGTTTGCCTCAGTCAAACCCCCATTTTGGTGTTCCCACCTCCACGAATAGCCAAGAAGATAGAGAGAAAGAGTGTAATGAACAAAGCGCATGGTGAAAGAAAAACCCACTTAGGAGTAGAACCCACACCACATAGTAACAGTGATAAAAGAAAACCATGCTTGAGGAGGAGAACTCATATCACAAAAGAGGTGATGAAAGAAAACCTCACTCAAGGAGGAGAACCCGTATTACCAAGTAAGTATGCAAATAGTAGGGGATATGGAGCCCCAGGATGCTGACAAGTATGAAATGGAGTTGCAAGAGCCAAGAAGGCTACAAAGAGGTTGCTAAGAGAGCTTGAGAGAGCTTGAAGCTGCTACAACATGTTGTATGAAAATGTGTAAGCAAGTGATGGAGTGAAGCTAAAAGCTAGAATGAAGCTAGAAAAGTGCTAGCAAGAATTGGAAGAGGTTAGGGACAAAGCAAGAGAAAAGCTAGAAGTGGAAGAGTGGATCTAGAAGAAGCTAGGAGAAGTTAGAAGATCAAATGAGCTGAAAGGATGACTTAAAAAGAGAGAAAAGAAGCTTCTTGAGCCATTTCTGGGCATCCTCAGTTGTTACCATAGAAATTTTTTTCTGACAAGTGGCAAACATACACGGAGACAATCATTTGAACACTGAAATGTCGTAGGATGCTAGCATGCCACATGGAAATCTATGCACTACACTAGTGTTTGGACACATCACGCTCCAAAATGACAAAAACAAGAAAGTGACAAACTTTGATGCAAGCTAACATGTGAGGGTGGCTTCTAAAAAAGGGTGTTAGAGCATCTTGGGAGGTGGAAAAGGTTGATTTAGGGGCTGAAATGAGCCTACACAAGTGCTAAGGGAGTGGACACTAAAGTGGATACAAGAATGTATGCAAAATTGTGAGGGGTGCAATTTTACAATCATATAGGATCACTATAGGAAAGCAAAGAAAAATTTAAATTATCATCAAAATCATCATACCTTGTGTTGTCATGAATTTCCCTCATGCTTCTAGTCTTTCATGGTATCAATGATGCAAGTGTAGAGTCAGAATTTTTGAAGCTACTTGACTGTTGGACTGATAAAGAAGATTGCTATTGTAAATTTCCAGTGCAACTGCCTTGCTGAAAGTTTCTGGAGCATCTCCCCTGTTGAGAATTTTTGGAGCTATTGCTACTATTTTCTAGACTATTACCTTGCTGTAAGGTTTTGAGGAAACTACCTTCTAGAGTTTCTTCATCCTCAAAGGGTATTGAGATAGAAATACCCATGTTGTTATCCCCCATTCCATCCCATGACTCATTTTCAATGAATTCAACGTCCTTGTTGATCACTACTTTCTTGGTGATGGAATTATACAATCTGTAGGCTTTGGATTCTTCACAATAGCCTATGAAAATGCATTTTTCACCTTTGTCATCAAATTTCTACCTTTTCTCTTTTGGCATGAGTACATATGCCACATATCCAAATATTCTCAAATGCTCAACACTCCATTTGCATTTTGTCCATGCTTCTTGTGGAGTTCTATCATGAACGACCTGTGTGAGGGACCTATTCAAGATGTAGAATGTTGTTGCTACAACATCACCAGGTGATCCCACAAAGCTAGTTTACAATTTTTGGGAGATAAATAGATTTTTGCTAAAATCACATATTTTTAGAAAATATAATGATTTAAGCCTTAAAAAGTTTTTAAAGCATTCCAATTTAAGAGATTTTGATCAAACTACCTTAGATCAAACCCCCTTGGATAGAACCCCACTAGTTTTAAACCTATAAAAATGCTGATAAAAAAACATTTTTGATTTACCTTTTGGGGGATCAAATGAATTCATTTAATTTTTTTTTTTGTAAGTATGTAGTCCTTATTATAAGCTTCCCATAAAGTATAATTTTAAATAATTTAAAATTTATTATTATAGTTATTTTTTATTTCTTGTGAATGTAGGTTTTTCACCAAAAACTAAGCTCTCTATTCTACACATGTGGAAAATAGCATATTATCAATTTTTTTTTTGAAAAATATGAGTGCTCTAGATATTGAAGTCCTTGATCCAACAAAAAAACTAAAATTGAATTTTGATACATACAATAAAAGTTACACATTATATGGTTGTGCTATGTCTGAATTCTAGTTGGTTTGACTTCGAAACTTGATTAAAGAAAAAATATTTAATAAAAAACTATCTAACCAAGTTGAAGCACTAGATATCAGAGTTAAAAATCTAAATTCAAAAGAATTATAATTTTATCCTTCATGGAAAAAAGGTTATGCGTTATACAGTGAGCGTCACTTTTTAAAAATGTTGTTTTCTGAATAAAACTAGTTTTTGAGGGAGATGGAAAAAGAAGTGCAATCTGATTCCAAAATTTTTGAAAAAAACATATTTAGAATCTAAAGACAAATTTTCATAAAACTCTAGTTTGCATCATATTCAAATTCCTCATCGTTTAGCCACTATAGGTGCCCAAAAGTGAAGATTTAGTTAAAAAAGTTTATTTCAGTGTCTAGTTTGGCCAAAAATTGTAAACCACTATTGTGGGATCAACCCACCCCAATATTCATTAGACAAACCTTTTTCTTTCATCATGCTTTTTTCCATCTTTGTGATGGTTCTATTCTTTCTTTTAGCCATTCCATTTTGCTATGGAGTATACTAGGCTATGAGTTGTTTCTAAATGCCTTAAGACTTGCAAAAGTTAATAAATTCTTTTGAGATGTACTCTCCCCCTCTGTTTGTTCTGAGGACTTTGATATAGTGGTTACATTGCTTTTCAGCCAAGGCCTTAAAATCCTTGAACTTATCAAATGCTTCTAATTTTTTCTTCAAAATATACACCCAATTTTTTCCACTATAATCATCCATGAATGTCATGAACTAAACATTTCCACCTAGGGTTGGGATCTTCATGGGACCACACAAATATGAATGTACTAGCTCTAATCGTACTCTAGCTCTCTTAGAATGCCCTGATTGAAAAGGATATATATGTTGTCTACCTAGGATGCATGCTTCACACTTTCCATCAGGCTCTACAATTGCTACTAGGCCCCTAACCATATATTTGTTAGCTAAAATATTTAAACTAGCATAACTTAGATGCCCATACCTTAAATTCCAAAGCTTGGATGGGTCTTGGATGACTATTTTGAAGGTTGATTGCTGCAGGCTTGTTGACTATGTTGAGATTTTCATTTTGAGGGGAAACATCTAGTTCTTTGTCATTTGAACCACTACCATAACTCTCTTACTTTTATCCTTGTCATAGATGATGCATTCCACTTTCTTCATTAACACTATATAACCATTTTCAACCATCTATCCAATGCTCAAGATATTTTTTTTCATGCCCAAGGCATAAAATACATCATGGATTTGTCTTTCTTCACCATGCTTGGTTTGTAGGCACACTATGCCCTTGCCCATTTCTAGAACCTTCTCATTGTTCTCCATTTTGATTTCAAACTTAATGTTGTTGTCTATGGAGGTAAATAAATTTATGTTACCACTCACATGGTTGCTACAACCATTTTCCAAATACCAAACCTCAGCACCACACTATTCTACAAGATTGCATGTAATAAACACTTGTGACTGTTTTTCATTTTCAGCCTTGTTCTTATTTTCCACATTTGCATTTTGACTCCGTTGGTCATGTTGTTTCTTCCTACATTCACTTGCATAGTGACCATACATGTAATAGTATAAACACTACACATTTCTCTTATCATTCCTTTGATTTGAGTTGCTATTTTTCTTTGTATTTTGGAAGTTTGATTGGGAGGTGCTTGCCTCCTCGTGATTGTTTGAGCCTCCCCTTCCAGAGTTTCTTCTACTCCTACTTCTTTTACCTCTTCCTCTTCCCTGCCTCTTACATTGGCTTGATCTTTGAAATCTTGCTCCTGGGAAGAATTTGTAGACCTATTTACATGCTACTCATGGGTTTGAATTGAACCCATTAACTCATCAACTGCCATTTGTGAGTGGTCCTTTACCTCTTCTATGGCGATCACTATTGGATCAAATTTTGTGGGTAGACTTCTAGGGATTTTCTCCACAATTCTCTACTCTTCCATTGATTCTCCATTTATCCTCAACTAGTTAACCAAGGTGGAAACCATTGTATGAAAATATGAAATGGACTTGTTTTCCTTCATCTACAGGGTCTCAACCTCTCTCCTTAATAGCTGGAGTTTCACTAGTCTCACCTTGTCAGTTCCCTTGTAACTGTTTTGAAGTATTTCCCATGCTTATTTTGCATAACTAGTTGTTCCTATTCAAGGAAAGATAGCATCTATCAAGGTTGCTTCAATCAAACTGGGGGATTTAACATCATTTTTCCTTGTCTCCTTCAATTGATTCTTTTGAGCATTGCTCAATGTTGTAAATACATTTGGTTCAATCACATCTATAAAAAAATTGCTACTAACTCACATAAGTCATTTGCAACTAAAATATATTTCATTATGTTTTCCTACACATAATAGTTTTTACCATCAAACATATGTGGCTACAGTCAACTCTTATTATCTCCTCCAACTATTTGTCTAAATGGGGGAAACTACAAATACCAAGAAGAAATCAAGGGCTTTTCTTCACTACCTAGAAAACTAGGGATTTTCTTAATACCTAGAAGCTAGGGTTTTGTCACTGCACACCTAGGAATAAATCTAGGGTTTTAAAAACTAAATGCCCAAAAAAATTAGGGCTCTGATACCAATATATTGGGAAAAGGTCCCAAATTAAGTGGGAAAAGATGAAAACACAAAGACACAAACTAAAGATCAAAGGAGACAATACAAGACAAGGAGGTAGAATATTTTCTCTATTTCATTCATACACAAAAATATTACAACCAAAATGATTACATATAAAAAATGAGAGCTAAAGCTCTATATATTCTTCATACAACAAACTGCGCATATTCTGGCACACTAGAGCTTTTTGTGTGCTAGTGATATTCCGAAGCACTAGAGCACTGCTCTTTGTCAAAGTCTTCTGCTATTGCAGGTTGTCCTAAACATTCATTTCTTGTTGTTTTGTGTTCTGTTGAACATTCCTCCTTATTCTATTGATGCTCTCTCTTAACAAAAACATTTGATTCTATCTTTTTGTCTTTCTTTCCTTTTCCAAAAATTGTTGCTCAATATTCAAATTCAACTACCAGAATTAATTTGCTGCCAAAACACATTAATTAGGACAACAAATATCTGACAATGAAAAAGGGGGGAATGATCCAAAATGGATCTCATCCGAGTGTGCATTAAATGCACTTGCTTGTTGCTACTCAAGATTAGATATTCCAATGGAAAGTATGATTACCAACATTTGTATTATCTTAGTGTGTGACAAATGGCAATGGACTTGTTGCATGAGTAATGGGAAAGAATGGTAGCAGAAACATATTCATACCATTTTCCACACAGCGAGATGGTCAATTGTATAGTCAAAAGTGCAATTATCATTTTCTAAGGAAAAGAGGTTATCTTTGGCGAATACTTTATTAACTTGTATTTATAGCCAGTCATTAGTCAAGACAATTGCAAAGGAATCTCCCACTTTAGTTTTTGGTGGCAGCCATGTGGAAGAGAGCTTTTATCATAAACAAAATGAAATAATGCACCATCAAGAAAGAATTTATGTTCTTATCATTATATTTTCCTTCCATAGGGAAAATAATTTCTACTGTTAGAAATGTTATTTTTATTTTCTATGGCATCTAGTTTTTCTAAATATTATTGATTAGTTACTTTCTTATTAATATATTTACTTTTAGAATTTATATTGTATACATATTTTGATTTTTAAATGAATAAATCAAATATTATGTATACACAAATTAGAATTTAATATTATTTTAAATTTTTTTTGTTATTGCTAGTATCTAGATATAATAAGAAAACAACTTTTAAAAAAAAAATGTTAAATTAATTTGAATTTTAAATTAGTGAAAGAATTTTTTGTAATAGGAAATTGAGTATTAAAATTGAAGTATATAAAGTATCATGAGCTTTTTGATGCACAATAATTTCTATTCTAATGGAAACAAGATGTTAGGACCCATCTTTAATAGGTTATAAAGGGCCTATGGGTTTTTCCGTTAAAAGCTTAGTAAACTTGAAGACCAAGGAAGAAATATACAAGACCAAGATCAATCATATGAAACTACTCAATCAATTCTTGTTGGAACCTATAGATCATGGAAGTGAAACTCTCTATAATAATAAAGTCATCCACCTCTAATCCAGGACTCCAAAGATATTTTCCATGTCCCCAAATATAAATTGTAGTATTTGAATGGTAGCATGTGAAGCTAGAAGCTACCCATCTTCTCATACAAAACCTGAGGGGCTTGTTTGAGACTATAAAATAAATGATAAAGCATAGACACAAGGGAAGATTCGCATATAAAAATATGAAGTTGTTCCATGTAGATCTCCTCATGAAGATCATTATGCAAGAAGTCACTCTTCACATCCATTTGAAAAACTAATCATCACTAAGATGTAGCTAGATAAATTACATGATTAGTGTAATCAATCTTGGTGATAGGAGAAAAGGTATCATAACATTCAATACCTTCAACCTAAGAAAACCTCTTATAAATAGGGAATGTCTTGTACTTGTCAATATAATAATTTATTATATACTTAGTGTGTTATACCCGTTGAAACTAAACCAAACTTCTTCTCTTGGTAAGAAGAAAGAGATCCAATATTTGATTCTTCATCAAGGTTGAATATTCCTTATCCATAACACTATACCAATTATGAACACTTGTAGCATCCAATTTTTTTAAGGATGAATTGAAATACTATTACTTAAATTATTAGTACCTAAATTTTGTGAATGAGTATTATGAGTATCTATGGGATTAGTAACAAGATATTTGGTCGAGCCTCAAGTGTGGTGTAGGTCCAATGATGTAAAGACTATGCATTACAACGAAGTGGATCAAGACCATCATCTAAATCTCCCTTAATAAGTAACACATCCTCGAATAATGAGAAATGTGGAGTAGGTGGTGATGAATAAGTAGGGGGTGAAATATCCATCTATGTGAAGGACTCATCAAATGGGATATCTCACCAAAAATAGACATCTTGAGTAACTAGATCAAATATCATGTACGTCTTCACTTTCTCATGTAATAGCCTGCAAAAATCAAGGGGTGAATCTTCTTCTCCACTGGCTTACACCAACCATATGAAATCAATGCTCAAGCCTCACTTCAGAATAATTTGAAGGAAACATCAAGCTTGAATTTGGACCAAGCCTCCTTAAAAGTGATATTATAGATTTCCTTGTGAGGAATATATTTGTGAAGGTAGTTGGTAGAATTTACTACTTTGGTTGAAAAGATTAGATCTATTGATCATAAAAGCTTGCACCTCTCCAAATAGCCTTATGGGAAATTCAATCAGTGTGGGAGAAAATTTTGCCTCACTAAATGACCTCCATGATTGCTATAGAAGTTGACTCTTCTTTGTGTTTTTGGAAAAGGGGAAAAGAGAAATGTAGAGAAAACAAAAAATATGGTGATGCGCCAAAGCTTTTACAACATTTTAAAATTTAATGTGGTATGTGCAGGATCATGATAGGCCAAAAAGTGGCAATATTATGGGTATTTGTAGGGTATGTGGCTGACGACTTTTTTTTAATCCAAAATTGATGAAATGAAAAGGGTTTTTAGAGGATATTCTCAAATTTCCACCAATATAAATTATGATTTGATTTGAATTTAATAAATAATTATTATTTATTTTCTATTAGAATTATGACTAAAGTCCTAATCAATAGGCTGATTGAACAACATCTATAACTTTCAAACGGTATCACATTTTTTGAATCCAAAACATGTGTCACATTCTATGCTTCACATACTATAGGATTAAAAAAAGAAAAAAATAAATTTCATGAAGTTTTGACCAAGTTAAGGTGGTCAGACATACAATTTTTATATTTTTTAAAAGTTGTAATAAAAAAATCATAATTAATTATTTACTTGGAGAAAAATTACAAACAAATATGTATCACATCTGGACATGAGTCCTCTACTTACGTATAAAATATTATAAGAAAATATTATCATTTTATTATGGTTAGGGTGGTCAGACACCTACTTCTTATTTTTTCCCTGAAATTTAAGTACTACTGCATTGAAATTTCAAATTTTCACCAAATAGATTTTATTTATTTTTAAATAAACCTAGTAGTTTATAAACTAAATTAAATTTTCTATAGATTATATTCTTACATATTTTTGAAATAATATAGATAACTTATTCAAATTTTTATGTCAAGTTGCCTAACACTGATTTTTCTGAATTTTTTGCCACTTGAGGGCCTGTTTTTTCCATGATTATCCTGCACATACCCACCATGAATTTTAGGAAGTTATCGTCAGATCCTATGGGATCATATTGTACTAATATACAATAACCTCTCTCATTTTTTGCTATTTCAAAGGCGTTTTCCGGTGTCGACGAGATTTCTCTTGGGGAAAAAGTTATCAAATGCAAGTAGTGCATAGTTGCAAAGTGGTGCAACTTTCATTCTGCAACTCATGTGACCAAACTAACTATTCTAACTTGTTTGAGTGGGTAATTTTACACTAGGAATGGTCCTCTTTCATACCCAAATGCACCAAATTCCTTTGAGCTGCGTTCAACCGGCTGAATCCCTTAAGAGCTCAAAGTGTAAAATGGCTACAAACTTCAACATGATAATACTCGGATACCATGACACTTAGAAAATTCTCGCATAAACCTATGGGATTTTGTTGTTCCCATCTACAATAACCTTTCTTAGTTTTCTCTTGGAATGAAAATCAACATGTCTAAGTCAAGAGCAAGTCCGCCCAATCTTGGCAAGGTACAAGCAAAGTCCACCATGCCCATGGTCAAGGAAAATGTCGAAGACGATATGAAAAGTTTGCTTGGTAAAGAAAAGCTATGTCCAAACTCATTTTAAGTCCACCCTTGGCTTGAATAATTATTTTCCAAGACAAAGGTAAATTCCTCCCAACTCAAAGCCTACATGGAGAAGATAACGTAAAGTTGGCCTAGCTCAAAGCATACATGGCAAAGAAAACTTTAAGTCATCCCCAAGCTAAAAATAGGAGATGGAAAACATATCTTGAATTCCACCTCAGACCAAGATCAAAGGGGACATCCAACACACTGAGATGGTCCCTCATCATCTTCCAACCAATCAAATTGTTCCAAGCTAGCACATCTAGGTTCAATGAACCTGACACTTCATAATGCAACAACTTTTTATTGTTGGTTTATATTTATCAAAAGGACAAGTGTCCCCAAATGTAATTTTCTAATTGGTCGAGAGGTATTTAGTTGTAAGAAACCCTAATCATTATAAAAGCCTCAAAAATGACTTGTACAGGGTTGTTGCAGGCAGTTTGAAGATTGTACACATTTTGTTTTCATGAAATACAATGTTCTCAACAACTTTTTCCTTTTTTTCTAAACTTTGAAGGCTTGGTATGGACCCATACAACTTTAATTTTCTGTAAAACTTCTTATATATTTTAGGTACATGTGTTGGATATCTAATGCTTTAGATTTGAGGTCTTAATCATGTAAATTGAGGGAGAAATCTCTATTTTTCTGGGACTGCTCACTTACCCTGTTTTGGGGGTTTTGAAAGGGAACAAAATGGGTTTCTAAGCCTTCCACCCGCTGTATAGTCCTATAACTCAGTGGATAGGCTTATATAGGTGAAATAAACATGTTTACATCTTTTTTTTTGTAGGGATTCAAGCATATTTTTTGATTTCAGTGAGTCCCTAGGGCTATTTCCATTGGAAAATGCATGAATTGAATGGGTATAGACCTAAACGTGATGATGGGGTGTTAGGAAAATTTATCTTATGAAATTTTAAGCTCGTGGGGGTGAATTCAAGGGTGTTTGACTAGGTGGAAAGTTTGGGAAGGGCTTGGAAATGTATTTTTCAATAAAACCTCATTAAAAGTGCGCAAAACAAGGGTTTTTGGGTTCAGTGTGGAGGTGGCTGTCCAAATGAAATATAATGGGGAATTTTGGGGTTTGATAACCTTCCAATTGCTTCCCTAAAGTATCAGAGTGTTTGAAAAAGTTTAAGAGTGGGGTCCTTTGTAAAATTGACCTATTTGGAGGCCTATAACAATGAGAAAGACAATTTTCTCAAATTTGTTCCAAAGGAGTCATATGGGGGCCTAAGATAAGGTTTGCAACTACATAATGGGTTTTTGAATCATCATTTTTTTTGTCAAGTGTTTTGAGAAGTTGTGGAGTTAAGTGCCTAAAAATAGGTTTGCACTGCTAGTAGGTTTGCAAGGGTGAATGTGGGAAAACCTACCTCTAATTGATTTCAAAATTTGGGAGTTGTTTGGATTGGTCCAATATATCATTTTAATCTTGTTAGATGCCTCTCAAGGAAAGTTGACACTTTGAATGGGTTTGGGTCTCTTGTCTCTGCATCACTTGTCTATGCTATTGCTTCTTATTATGATTTGATAGATTTTTTCCAAGCATCCATAGCTTGTTTGCAAGCACCTATTTTAGGATTTTAGCCATATCAGCAAGGTAGTGAATTGTTTGATAAAATTCTTTGGTAAACATGAACGAAAAATGTGGTAGCATAGAAAAGGCAATGAATTGTTTGAAAAAATCCCTCAAAGAAACGTGGTCTCATGGTGATGGAATGACATGAAAATCCATAACAATTTGCATGTCATGGCATTCCATCACCATGAGACCACATTTCTTTCAGGAATTTTTTTCAAGCAATTCATTGTCTTGTCTATAGTATTTCTTGCTATTATGGTTTCAATAGATGTTTTCGAAGCATCCATAGCTTGTTTGAAAGCACTTGTTTTATGCTTTTAGCTATAGAAACAAGGAAATGAACTGTTTGAAAAAATACTTTGGTAGACATGTATGAAAATTGTGATAACATAGACAAGGCAATAGACTATTTGATAAAATACGTCAAAGCAATCTGGCCTCATAGAATGCAATGATAACAAAATGCAATTGGCAGTTGCTTCTACTTATTAGTTATGCAATGTGAAGTAATTGCATAACTGCTTAGGTTGGCTTTGAAAAAACTATATTGTAATTGAAATTTTGTCATCTATCAGCATCTAGTTATTAGTTATGCAGTGTAAAGTAATGCTTTGACTTTGAAAGATGTGCAATAAAATGTAATCAGCGATATGAATATAAACTACAAAAAAATATTTTTTACAATTCATTAGTTAAAATAATTATTTTATTTTCTCTCTATATCTCTATATGCTATGGAAATACCTTTCAATTTCAAAATAAATAGATTTTATCTCTTGTTCTAAAAAATTTCATGCTTTTTTAAATATGATTTTTTCCCAACTTTGAAAAAAACTCTTATTATACTTTTGGTTTGTCATTTTTTTCCCCAAAATAATATTTTTTCTATGCATTCAAAGCATAATCATACACATGAATAAACACACTATACATGAAGTATACATGTGAATAAGTGAAGCATACATGCGAATAAGTGAGGCACAAGTAATTGAAGCATTCCAAAGGATACAAACCACTAGGAATGGAGCTTATTTACACAATACACTTTAGATGGACCTTATTGAGAAATTGACAATAATTAATTAAGCATTATATGTAATCAAAATACATGCCTACAAAATTCAAGCATACAATTTACATAATACACATGATAACATAATTCAAGAATGGCAATAGCAACATAAAAAAAATTTAATCAAAAAGCCGTAAGGTATGCAATAATATATATTGATAAAAGTATATAAAATATATCCAAAATAGCCATACAAGCTTAGTACAAAGGAGCCATATTATGGACATAAAATTTCATGTATATATCGCTTGTACAAAACATATGTTCCAAAATGCCACATAGGAATACAAAAATGACCCTAATTTATAGTCATTTCCCTCTAAGGGAAGGAAATAGATCCTATGTTTCCTTCAAAATTTGGATGGATGGAGTGACTGTTGGTTCTCTTGTCTTTCGAACATGCTCGCTAGTCCTCCTCTCTTCACTATGGACCTTCAATTGATAACATAAAATGTAAATATGTTAATACACAAAAATTGACTTGTGGAATGATATATGACAAAATATAATCACTTACCGCATATAGATAGTCATCATTCACATTTACATCATTACCACATCCACAATCTGGAGTGAAAACCACTTGTAACAATCATCAATATGGAAACTAAGATACACAAAAGTATAGTGAAAATTTCCTATAATAGACCATAAAGAGTGAATATAATTTCAAATCGACTAATCTGTTGCATACCTCTCTCAATGGATCAGAACTTGCTATTGTTGTAGCAAATCCATGGTCCATCGTGCCACCAACATCACCAGGGTTGTCTAATGTCAACATCTGCAAATGGTAAATGAAAGAGTAAATGTTAGGGTGAACTATTAAATGTTAATGGGATGGGATTAGGAAGGAATATAGGAAAAAAAATTGAATTAGGAGAAGATAATGTGACACAATCAAGGAATACAAATGCAATGTTTGTGTTTCTCGTCATTTTTTTAGATTTGTATATGCAAAATTATGAAAACTAGCTAACATTGTTTTACAACACCATTATTGAATAAAGGCTACCTGAGTGAAAGGTCCTTGAGGAAATGAATTGTGAGCTGTGGAGGTCGAAGGTCCACTAGGAAATTATTTGAAATCCAAAGCATGTTATGAGACAAACATTCAAATATAAAATTCAACTGTTCAAATGCAACAATATATTTAATACTAGTTGCATACTTATGGATTCAATGTCAAGAATGAATAAGGGTCCATAGGAATGGGGAACATCTCATGAACACCCTAACCCTAAAATTTCATCTAATCAAAATTCTACTAATTTACTTATTGTTAAATTTCAAAATATAATTTAATAAACAACATTAAATGAACTTGCTAAATTTTACTTGATTTTCAATGTCACATGTATCATTCAACAAATCATCTATGAAATCCATCACCTCTACAACTGATGTAGGTTGTGTAGCTGCATTTTGAGCACTCTGATAATCGTATGTGCAAACTGCACCACAAGCGCCACAATGGTGGGGTGCAACTTAGGGCCTACACAACTCCTCCACACTAGGCTCTACTAGAGGCCTCACACACTATAAAATGGTTTGGGTGATTGAGCCAATTGACTCTAGCATGTCCACCTCTACACTATCCTTAACAATGGAAGGAACGATGACATGCTCTGCCATGGGTGTAGCCAAGGGTCTCGGTGCCAACTGTGGATTATGTTGTGCAGTAGGTCTATCATGTGTGGAGCCCCACCTCTACCCTGAAAGTCTAAGATGTCAAAATAATTTGGCATCTTATTGAGGATAAATTGATAATAGAGTTTCCTGAAAAAGTATTGTTTTACCTTATGGTTATTGCAAGGAGGTTGGTCAAATACCATCCACCACGCTCCCAAAATTTATTTTTAATTAACTCATGGTGGCACCAAAGGATGGGGAACCTCCTGCATGTATGAGACAAATGTGTGTTGGTTTTCAGATCTGTAAATAGGGCACAAAAGTTGGATTTGCTAATTTTGTGTTTTTAAACATCTACATATGACAAACCTCTAGCATAATATTGTCTCATCTCATGCCTCTTATTTGACCAAAAATTTATTTTCTCGCTCATTTCTCCTACATGAGATACAATTGACTTCAATGATTCAACAATCCCTCTCCTATAAGGGTGGATTTCGACATGCTCGGTTAATCTTCCAATTAATTGTTCAATGTCTCTTTTATTGTTTTCAATTTGATTTAGAATGTTTTCTTGTGTTTCTTGAGAATGCCTATGAATTGATGGAGGGGTTTTAGGTTGTTCTTGAATAGGAGGCTCTTCCTAAGGGAGTGACTATGAATTCTCAAAATTTTGAGGTGGAGATTCATTCCCTAATAATTAGAACAAAAATTTATTAATAAAACCTATTTCAATCAGCATTCTAAATAAAATTTGAAATAAATTGAATAAAAATACATACCTCTTCGCAATATTTGATGTCTCTAACATGTTGGTGACATCCTCGTGAAAGATAGCAAGCTAATGGTGCAAATAATGGATGAAATTTGGCAAGCGCGAGTTGTAGACCTCCAATCCTGCCAATACGCAGGTTAAAGAAAAATGAGGGGTTGAAACATGATTTGGGCTTTTCATTTTTTCATTTACATTGGGCGAGCACCAAATTTAGCATATGCCAAATGACTCCATGTCCTTTGGCATGCACCAAATGGCCCATTTCAGCCCTTTTTTGCAAATTTTTACAATTTGATGTACCTAAATTGTGTCATAGATTGGTTCACTTACCCATAAGATAGTAATTCTTCATGTGTTTGATTATATAATTGAATGCATATATATATGAGGTATATACATATATACATATGTATACACATGTCAATATACATGTTTGTGTTGACAATAGGAATTTCCATACGAATATGTCGATATATGTATGCGTACATGTGCATGTATATATATATATGCTATTGTATATGAAATAATAACTTGATCTCATTCATTAAAATATCAAGTGGAATATTTGGACAATCTTATTTGTCAAAGAATATATATACATATATATATATATAAATAGCATTTATATTAAATGCTATTTATTAATGTTATATATATATATATATATGTACATACATATATACATATTATGCTAATGGTTGACTTATGTTAATGACCGATTTATAGTATAAATTCCATGATCAATTTAATATGAATATATGTAGCGCAATGCTAACTAATGAACTACATTTATCATTAATGATAAAAGGTGATGAAAAATACAAAGTTTAAATCTACTTAATGAAGTTTATTAAATGCATTGATAAAGAAAAACACACTATATTACATGACGTGTTAAGTCAAAGCATTAACAATGCTATTTAAAATGAGGTTGATCCAATAAAAGGTGTCAATTGTTCTGCCCTGGACCAAGTCAACTAAGCAATAGACAACTAGTTAATGATTGATTGCTTCCTCTATTTTAAAATAGCAAGCTTGTAGATAGGAAATGTGATGAATACTTGGCACCATAATATGAATTTTTTGGTTCTTTTAGAAGCCTTATAATCTTGGAAGTCAATTTCCTGTATAAAAGCATGTGTTTTATGAAATAGTCAAACTCTTGTTGGCAAGCATAGGGTCAATCTGTTGTATAGCTTTGATGAGTATTATGATAGGAATCTGCCACCTTTTCTTTATTGATATAAGTCGATGGTATTTGGTTGATAAGTGTCATAGTATCAGCCTTGTTTGTATCCTAAGGATGCTAGTTTTTGGGTATAAATATGAGGCATTCTCACCTCATTTGGATATAATTCTTCTTTACATCACAACACTACTCCATTCTACTATATTTTTCAATATTGGTAGAATTCTTATTTTGTTGAGAGTTATTGTGAGGAAGATTAGTAAGAGAAATTTAGAAGGTTTGTTGCCAAGTTGGTTTTAAGAAGAGGTCAAGCTTGAGATCCAATGGGTCAATTGGAATAAGCTTATATCAGGTGTGAGATTCTATTCTCTTAATGTTTTACCTTTTATGTGAAAGATCGATTAGCTTGTGTGTTTATATTAGAAATTGTAATATGTTGCATAAAATAGAGTAATAATCTATTTTTCTTGTAGAAAAGAAAAAGAGTGTAACAACCCCAATGTTCAACTCAATAAAAATTCAAAGATTTCAATGTAAGTGCATAAACCATGATTCCATAACATAACAATATTTTTTTATTTTCCATAAGTAAATTACTTGCACATTTGAAATAAACATTATTCCAAACTTTTATTGCATTTCATTGTAAATTCACAAATATCTCGATAATGTAGATTTCATAAATTGAATAAACTCATTTTAACATTCTTAATTACAAACTTCCATATAAATGGGTACACAATACATATATAGCTCTTTTGAGCTTCCTTCAGAAATAGGTGAACAAATAATTTGGATGTCGTCACATCAGTGCATACATTCTAGATGTCATCTTTCCCTAGTGCAAGAATTCTAGTATACTGGCACAAATATCCCCAAACATTAGTTGCCAACTAATGATGATAAGCATCACTCAAAAACTTTTTTACCAACCATGGACTCAAATGCGGTCCCCCACACATCTACCATGTAATGTTCTGCCACAAAACCCTAGAGGATGACATATTACAACACATAAAAATAGATTTTTTTTTTTTAAGTGCAATATACAAAAGGTTGCAAAGAATTAATAACTTAGATTCTAACCTAATTCCTCTAAGGTTCATAACTATGCTACTTGATTCCCATTAACTAAACTAGCAAGAACTATAATTCATCACATTAAACAAGATTCATTGACTTTAATATGAAATTCCATTTAATCCATCACATTTAATTGAACAATCAATATGAAATAACCACAACATGACATCAATGGATACCATTAAAAGTCAATCTCATTAACTAACATTACTAGGCACATCATTAATCTTATCTATTACAAGAGAGAGTCCAACAATTAATTACATCATTACATCTTGTCCAACAATGTCTCCTCGTATACATGTGAGGATAGTAAAACATAAGTATAATACATGATAGAATAGATTTATGGTACAATACAAGTACATGAGAGATAGATCACTCAAACTAGAATAAGTGCAAAACTCCACATCACCAAGAGTAGCCACGACACAAATGATCAATAGTAGGGAAACCCAATGGAGTAGAAGGCACATTCCACCCAACCATGTGGAACCTAAAGTTCCACCCCCATTGGTATGAGATAACACAAGGTCCCCGCAAGAGCAACCACACATGAGGTGACCACACTAACATAACAAGGTTAAACAAATGGCAACTATCATATCAAAAAATTTAACAACACATAAGATCATACACTACTTCCAGATGACATCATGCACCAAGGGGAGAGAAAAAAAGGGGGATGCTAGTCTGCAGAGGGAAGAGTGTCATCGCATGGTCCTGGCATGGGTTGTCTTGACATCCTAGTGTTGGGAGATTATTGGATGTTGTGGATTTTTTGTTGATATGTGGTTGTCATTGATGTCAACACTATTAAAATTTGGTGTATCTATTGTTGTATATGTCGAGGATATTGAGAAAATTATAAGTAAAAGTCTTCCAGGATCCTAGTGGAATTGTGTAGGTCATGAAGGTGTTTTGTTCTATATGTAAGAGATTAGAAGATTTGGAATAAAGAGTTTATTGTTGAATGTTTCTAGATCATCTACCAAAATTTTTAGAGGTTTATGTGAAGTTTTGTGTGAGTTATGGTATGAAAATTTTTTGCTGGTCTCTGTATGTGTTCCTGAATGAAGATTGTGTGATTTTGCTTATCTCAGTTGTTGAAGATGATTATTTTTTGTTTCTTGGTGTTATTAGATGTCTATAGTTCATTCTCTATCTTTATGGTACATCCAAATTAATCAGTGAGCTCATGGTTGAAGATCTTTCTTCTGCACATTCAGTTTTTCATTTTCTTGGTCGACATGTTGGTGGTAGCGTGTTGTGGATCTTCGTGGTGAAATTAATTAAAGTATTTTTGTGTTGGAGATATTAATTTGGGTACCCACTATGTTGTGGCCAACCTTGGTGGATTTTCATTGGAAATTTCTTTGTAAATTTAGGCTGACATTGAAAATATATTTTATTTTCCTAGTAGACTAAATTGTGATGAAATCTTATATAGCGGTTATATAAGAGTGATTGTGTGATCGGTGGAAGGTATGCTTCATGTGCTCCTGTGTGCATATGTGCAAATATAATTACTAAGCAGAGTGTGAAGAATATTGTGTGAAGTGTGAAAAACTGTTGAGATTAATTGGAACTATAATTAGGCTTGAGCAGAAGCTATTTTCTCAGTTCATACCCTCTATATTTTTAATCCAACTTTTTTGGGTAGTGAGCTCTAGGTAGTGTTCCTAAATGCATGTGCATTCCCCTTATTGTTTTTCATTATAATTTTAGCAGGGTATAATCTTGTGGACTAACATCCATCATGGTTTTTCCCCTAACAGGGTTTCCATGTAAAAAAATCTTGGTGTACTTTGTCTCTCTGATGTGTTAGTCGATTATGGTTAATTGTTCATTCATTAGATCTGAAATTAAGCATAAGTTAAGTTAGAAAAAGTTTAAATTTATGTGACAATTGATTCACTTCCCCTCTCAGCTGTCTGTCCTTGTTTTTCCAACAATTGGTATCAGAGCTAGTTCCTTTGAAGAAGTCCAACAGTTCGAGGTAATCTGGGATTTCTACATTCAAGAAGGATAGTCCTAGATTTTATGGCACCAACTACTCATTGTGGAAAGTCAAGATGCAATTTCATATGCAATGCATTAGTGATTCTTATTGGAAGATTATAAGAGATTAATATACTATTCATTAGAATGGTCCCTCCTCTACTGATGAGATCAAAGATGTTGAAAGTAACACCAGAGCTATGGAAGCATTGGTGAGCACTCTAATAGATTCGAAGATGGCTAATGTGATAGGTCTATAGATAGCTTATGAGATCTTGACAAAGTTGGAAACTTTGTATGAAGGAGATACATAGGTGAAGATGGCTAAGCTACAGAGCTTAAAAGGAAAGTATGAGAATTTGAAGATGGGTGAAGATGAAAATATTACTTCTTTTATGTAGAGAGTAAATGAAATAGTGCTAGGTATTAAATGTGCTGATGGTTTAGTGAGTGAGGATGAAATTGTAGCTAAGATACTCGGATCCTTGCCTCCTTACAAAATGAAGGTTCATGCTATTGAGGAATTTATGTCTGTAAAAAAGATGACAAGAGATACATTGATAGGGAAGCTTGCTGCCAAAACAATGATGATGGAAGGGAATGTGTCTCAGATGTACTAGAGTGAAGCGGTAAGCATTGTTGTATATACTTTGAATTGGGTAAATGTGAATGGTAATTCTACTAAGACCCCTTATGAATTATGGATCCGTTACAAGCCTACTATTAAGTATTTAAAGATATTTGGAAGAAAATGTTATATCAGGAGAGATGATGATATTGGAAATTTTGATGCTAGAAGAGATGAAGGGATCTTCCTAGGTTACTCCACAAAGAGCAAGGTATACTGATGCTATATTAAAAGACTGAGAAATATTGTTGAGAGTGAAAATATCAGAGTTTATAAGGGTTTTGTCAAATCATCCAGACAATGTAGCTACAATTTAGATGAAGACAACATAAATCATGGGAAGAACACTCAAACATTGAATCTACTTTAGATTACTCCATATGTTTTGGTGAAGCAACCACAAGTTATTCTAGAAAATCAAGTCTGTCAGGAAGCACAGACAAGTGCAAGTGTAGAAGAAAGTTTAGAAGACATAGAATTCTGAGAAAGACCCAAGACTCCAAGGTATGTAAAGCTGAATCACTCTGAAAGACAAATCATAGGAGATAAGAGCAAAGGAGTGTAAACTAGAAGAAAAATTACAGAAGAATATAACTTGATTTGAAAGATTGAACCTAAGAGTGTCACTAAAGCCTGCCAATATGAACATTGGCTAGAAGCCATGAAAGAAGAACTAACACAGATTGAAAAGAATGACACAAATTGAAAATAATGACACATGGACACTGGTTCCTAGGCCCAAAGACAAGAATGTGATTGGTACTAATTGGGTATTTAGAAACAAGTTGAATGAGGAAGGTGAAGTGGTTTGAAATAAGGCAATATTGGTATGTAAATGGTACTCTCAAATGGAAGGTATTAATTTCGAAGAAACCTTTTCCCCTATTGCTAGAATTTAAGTAGTAAGATTATTTCTTGCTTATGTTGCTTATAAGAACTATAAAGTCTATCAAATGGATGTAAAATTTGCTTTTTTGAATGGGGAACTAAAACAAGAAGTGTACATTCAACTACAAAATGGATTTCAGCTAATAGATAAGGAAGATGTTGTTTGAGGATTGAAGAAATCTATGTATGGACTCAAACAAGCCCCCAGAGCCTGGTACACCAAATTGGACAAATATCTACTAAAGCTTGGATTCACTAAAGGTACTACCGATAGTAACTTATACTTCAAATTAGATCATGATAAGGAGTTAATCTTAGAAGTCTTTGTTGATGACATCATTTTTGGAGGAGATGATAATCTATGCATGAAGTTTGCTGATGAGATGAAGAGTGAATTTGAGATGAGCATGATTGGTGAGATGAAGTTCTTTCTGGGATTGCAAATTAAATGATTGGAATAGGGGATTTTCATATCTCAGTCCAAATATGTGGGAAAACTATTGAAGAAGTTTGGAATGGAAGACTCCAAACCTGTTGGTACTCCCATGGTAACTAGATGTAAGTTGACTCAGAATGATGACTCTCCTAAGGAAAATAAAACTAGATATAGATCAATGATCTGTGAATTGCTCTACTTGACTCAGACTAGACCAGATATTATGAATGTTGTATGTATGGTGGCTAGATTTCAAGCTAATCTAAAATAATCACATGTGACTATTGTCAAAAAAATATTTAGATATCTGAAAGGAACAATTGAATTTGGACTTTGGTATGCAAAGGATGATGATCTCACTTTGTGTGCACACACTGATGCAGATTCGACTGGTGATGTAGATGATAGGAAAATTACTAGTGGTGGTGCTTTCCTCCTAGGGAAGAAGTTGGTGTTTTGGTTAAGAAAAAAACAAAATTCCATTTCTCTATCCACTACTGAAGTAGAATATATTGCTATTGCAAATAACTATACTCAAGTGATTTGGATGAAACAAATGATGAAAGATATTAGGGTAATATATGGAGAGCTTATTGCCATATACTGTGACAATTCTAGTGCGATAAATATATCAAGGAATTCTGTACTGCACTCTAAGACAAAAAAATATATCAATCAAGTTTCACTTTTTGAGGGAAAAATTAAATTAGAAAGAAGTCAAACTGGAGTATGTGCCTACCAAAGAATAGATTGTAGATATATTTACTAAGCCATTGTCAAAAGATACTTTTTAGTATCTTAGAGGAATGCTAGGGGTAATTACCCCTCCTAATAAGAACTAAATGATGCATTTACTTGCATCAATCCATAAGCCTCATTGCTATATTATGATTCGAATTGATGTTTATGTGGCTGCTACTCAGGGGGAGTAGTCAGATGTACATTTATGTGGTTTAGAGCGTGTGTATGGAAAGGTCATGGTTACATTTTCCATTGATGTAAAAGGGGAAGAAGAGTAATGTGAAAAATATTTTAGAGGGAGAAAAGCAACATGATAAGTCTTTTCAGAAATGAAGTGCAAAAGAAGTTAGCATATTGGATTGATGGTATTTTTCACATCATGTATTGCCATCAATGCCAGAGGGGGAGATTGTTGGGAGATTATTGGATGTTGTGGATGTGTTGTTGATATGTTATTGTCATTGATGTCAACAATATTAGAATTTGGTGTATCTATTGTTGTATATTTCAAGGATATTGAGAAAATTATAAGTAAAAATGTTCCTAGTTCATAGTGGAACTATGCAGGTCATGAATTTTTTTTTTTTGTACGTAAAATATTAATTGATGTGGATTAAAGGGTTTATTTTGAATGTTTCTAGATCATCTACCGAAAGTTTCAGAGGTCTGCGTGAAGTTTTGTGAGTTATGGTCTGACATTGTTTTGTTGGTCTTTGTTAGTATTCTTGAATGAAGATTGTGTGATTCTGGTTATCTCAGTTTTTGTAGATGCTTCTCTATTTTTCTTGGTGTTCTTAGATGTCTCTAGTTCATTCTCTATCTTTGTGGTATGTCCACATTAATCAGTGAGCTCATGGTTGAAGATCTTTCTTGCACATGTTTAGTTTTTCATGTTCTTGGCTGACATGTTGGTGGTAGTGTGTTGTGAATCTTTGTGGAAAAATTAATTAAATTATTTTTGTGTTGGAGATATTAATTTGGGTCCCCACTATGTTGTGACCGACCTTGGTGGATTTGCATTGGAAATTTATTTGTAAATTTAGGCCAACATTGAAAATATATTTTATTTTCCTGGCTGACTAAGTTGTGATGAAATCTTTTGTACAAGATATATAAGAGAAATTGTGTGATCGGTGGAAGGTATGCTTCATGTGCTCTTGTGTGCGTATGTACAAATATCATTACTTAGAAGAGTGTGAAGAAGTGTTGAGCTTAATTGGAACTATAATCATGCTTGAGCATAAGCTATTTTCTTAGTTCATACCCTCTAGATTTTTAATCCAACTTTATTAGGTAGTGAGCCCCTTTTGTAATTGAGCAGTGAGCTCTAGGCAGTGTTCTTGAATGCATGTGCATTCCTCTTATTGTTTTTCATTATAATTTTAGCAAGGTATAATCTTGTGGACTAACATCCACCGTGGTTTTTTCCCCTAACAGAGTTTCCACGTAAAAAAATCTTGGTGTTCTTTGTTTCTCTTATGTGTTAATTACTTATGGTTAATTATTCATTCATCAGATCTGAGATTAAGGATAAGTTAAGTTAGAAAAACTTTAAATTTCTGTGACAACTGATTCACCCCTCCCCTCTCAGTTATTTTTCCTTGTTTTTCCAACACCTAGACGTTGACCCCCATCCTCGGGTTGGCCTAACAATCTAGATGCCAACCCCATCTATGGTTGTCCCGGTATCCTCTCACTAGGCACCAACCGCATAGGGTGACACATACAAAACCAATATTCCTTTCGTGAGGACAAGGAAGTTAGTATTTCCAACTAGGCCTTCACAACTCATTTGTAGCCTAAACAAGCACTATAGACATTGGTGAGACATTCAATTATCTTGATTAATGTGTAAATTACCCAATTCCCCCTTAATTCATTTTAAGTTATCACTGAGTTAAGAAACCCCCACATGGGTTGCCCTAGGGCCACTTTGTGCGCTGGACCCCATTGAGAGCCACCCCCACTACTGGTAGATAGGAGACCCAATAAAATCAACACGGCAAGCCACAATGCACATAAAATGAAAAAAAAAAAGTACACATCTCGAGCAAGAAATGGGCCATCTCTCTCTCAAAATACAACATTAATAACAAGGGGTGCATGACTAAGACCCTCATGCACATATCACAAGCTCAATATCACTCACTCTGGGGATCAAACACATCGACTCAACCAATAACAAAAATCCCAAGCCTCTAGAAGATGACCAATAACAACATTACACAAAGGACTTCAATTTAATCAATAACCCCAAAGAACCTAAATTTCCTCAATCAAACACATATACAATGCGAGCAATTGATCAAGCAATACAACCACTTAAGAAAGTCACAAACAATCCATTAACCAAGACCATGAAGACATTTGTAACTCATGCAGTGATACACATCAATTTATCAGTTAAGAACTTCATGTGGAATTACAAGATACTACATTGGTACAAATCTAAATCCAATAAAATAAAAACATACATTTGAAACACATAAATAAACTATCTTTTTAATGAAAGGATACAAAATATAAACTTGAACTCTAATGTCTATTTAGATTACTCACCAACTTAATCCATTTATCTATAACAACTTAGATGCTCAATTTAATTAAATAACATTTCCCTTTATTTCTTCATTATTCCCTATTCTATTTCATATAATAAACAAAACTGTTTAATAATCACACACACACACATAACCATACATACTCAAATATAATCTTTTAAATCTACAATGATTTAATGGTATGAAGAGCATATTTAAAACTAAATGAATAGAAGCCTGTTGCATTACTCTTAGTCTAGGGTTATACAAGGTATAAAATTGATATCAGCCAAGGCAATGAAATATGCTCATGTCTTACTAAAATCTATACTATTACATATATTTGACTACTAAAATTCATCTTCTCATTATAAATACTACAACCTATATTTACAACCTATATTGTCCAAATAATTTAAACAAATAAATCTACTAAGCACCCATTTAATCTAAACTATAGAATAAATACTAAATAATGGTACCCAATTTAATTATCTACATATCCCAAATAATCATAAGATGAAATTTATTCCTTTCTAGCACCTAAATACAAATCGGAGTATATTAGTATATATAAATACTTATATACATAAATATGAGAATATGTTATAACATTTACGGAGACATTCAAGTACTATATTATAAGTCTCTCTAGGAGTAGCTATGATTTATTAAAAGAAACACTAATAGTCATATCTCATGATTTAGGTGTTGAAGGAAAGCTAGCGCTCAAAACTAGATAGAAATTTACTTTATATTGCAGAATTCTGCAAAATTTGATAAGAATAAATAGTAATCTAATATCTTCAAGAGACAATCACATTATTTCACCATTTGAGAAAAACAAGCCTCCAACCTGATAAGTTACATTTCCCAACATATTCTCGAAGCTTTAGAAAAGTGGAGGAACATCGACCAAAGCATAAAGGATAGAGGAATTTTGTCAGATGCAGTTGCAATTGCCCTAGTAGACATGTATGCAAAATAATGAAGCATAGATGATACACTTGATCTGTTTGAAATATTCCCTCGAATAGAAGAGATCTCATAGGCCACAATGATTTTAGGATATGCACAAAATGGATTTATCAAGAAGGATTCAGAAACTTTCATGCAAATGAAATCGGTAGGAGCAAAGCCAAATTATAAAACCTACGTTACCATTATTCCCACCTAAACAATAATGGAAGTTTTGGAATAGAATATAGGTATCCACCAAAGGACGGAGAAGGATGTAGCAAGCATCGAATGGAAAGCCTAGATTGAAGCCATAGAAAGATTACGCAAAATATAGAGTAAATCTGCTCTAAGAAAATTCACAGTATGAGGACAGACACATATGATAAAAAAAATACAATACAGAGTTAAAACTCATTGAAAACACTATAACCCTCCAAATAAAATCAAAGTATCCTATAATGATGTGGGGCGAGGAGACTGAATTTCGCAATATCACCAAGTATAAATCTCAATACTCGTCAAATAGAAATCAAGATCAATAATAGAATTGCAAGAAAAGGCCAATCTAACTATTCAATCGCCGAACCTACTAAGAATTATAGTGAGTTTTTTTAATAGGATATCAATATTTGCAACAAAGACAAAATATAGTTAATACCATATCTTCACCGAAGGTGATATTGCCTTTGAGCATTTCATTTCATCACAAGCTTGTCTGCATCATTCTATAAACTATTTTATAGTGATGAGGATATACCAATTTGATGGGGTGGATTGACAAAGAAAGCACTTAACTCAAAAAGATGGTTGTAAAATTCCCTTTGTCAAGTCATTGGTGTTATAAAATATTGCATTCAAATCCAGAATCTTAAATCATTTCGTACATAACCTATGAGAGATTAACATGCATACAAGTTTTCCAAGTGCATAGATCAAATAGACAAGCCACAAGATAACATTAAGATATACTCTGGGAAAACCCTCAAGAGGAAAAAACCCAACCTCCAAAAGCATCCATACTCCATCATAATAATCAGCCATAAGCAAATACAAGAGCTGCAATGAATACCTCTAAAGCACCAAGCCCTCCAATGTACTTCCATGTGTCCAAGAATGAATCCACACATCCCATGTCATGCTTCACAAATGCACTCCTCAAGAAGACTCAATAATAAAAACCAACCCACTCAGCCCACCTAAACCACTACACATGTGTTTTCTTTTAAAGACACAAGCTCACACAAATACAACTAGTGGTAAGGAAAAATGGTGTACCACAAAACCATGTGAATACAAAACCACTAACCCCTTATTTAATATTTCTCCAATATTAAATTATTATCATATGTCTCCCACACAAATAATAATACAATGTTACAATACAACATCACGTGGGTCCCCAAATAATTACCTAGTGTGATTATCCACACCACCAAGGTGCATCACAACTAAATAATTATTTAACTACAATAATATAATAAAAAAATTTATCCAAATGTGTACAAAACCATATCCCAACATTCTCCCACTTATTGTATACATTGCATAAGGGATCAATAAATGAAATACATCATCATAGCCATCCATGAAACCACGTGAATCTATAACATGCTCTCGTGCTCCATGAAGATACGTACAATAAGAACAAAGTGACCACCATCTCAAGCAAAAACTCCTCTCATACTCCAGCGTGCCACCTATGGAAGAAAAAGAACATTCTAAGGTGAAGATGCACCAATCCATGAGAACAAGCATCAAATATGAATGATAACAATGGCTCTACCAAGCTGTTGTCATGAAGAAAAACCCACACGATCAAAAATAGCATCCACAACACATGTTAATACATCCAACCATCCATACCTCCAAGGTATCAATACATCAGTAAACTCATACCAAGAACATATGCAACCTATAAATTGCAACCAATCTCCCTGTATAAAACCTTTCAATGAAGTACATACATATCTAGGAACTCCCACTGCATAGGTAATGTCACAACATATCAAGTCTACCAATCCACACTATACATCAAGGTGTGATAAGAAAATCAAGCATGAAGTACCAAGAACGATAACAATGATCCACACATACAACCCAAGAGCTGCATAATCTCTCACACCATGTTGCCACCATCCTCCCCAAAACAAGAACATACAAGGAGAAACCATGAAGAGAGAAACCTATAAACCATAATGTCCTTCTACCAACACCTCAAAAAGTGTACTGTTGTGTCAAGTATGATCTCCTAACAACCCCAAATGAAAAGCCTCAATAACATCCATAACACCCAATCTCATAGATCAAGTACAACATATGAATCAAAGTACAACAATGTCAATATGGATGTAAGCCTCTCTAATAAACAAGATCAAACTCATACGTAACCATCCCCATAACTGGAAATCATCCCATAAACCATCTCCTAATAATCCTCATCAAAGAATGATATCATAAACTCAAAAGAACAAGGAGATAACCATGCTATATAACATCCCCCAAATGAGTATCCATAATCAAACACCATGAATCAAATCAATCCCATGAGAAACCAAATCATGAAACATAACACATCTAAAAGATATAATGGGAAAATACTTCTCAAATCATAAGATGCCAAGTAGACCAAGAGTGGGGAATGAGAATGCTCCTCCAAAATAATCAAACCATCATGACTCACTCCAAGAGCAATCTCCTCTATCGGTCCATCATGAACTCATGTCCATATCTAGGTGAAGGCTCCTCGGTCTTCCTGCTAAAAGCTCCAAAGAGTAACCATCTCAAGAAAATGTCTCTAATCACAAGAGAACTCCAACCATCTCCTACATCTCTAAGTATCCACGAGCACATGTAACCAATCAATCCCCACCAAACTCCAAATGAAACATAGCACCATCACGAAGTAATCAAGCAAATGATCAATGTACTCAATACAAAGAGAATCATGGATGATCAATGTCAAATCTCCAACCATAGAATTAGGAACCTTACATGACAATATGATCTAACCATCTCCTCATAGGAGATCACATGCACCATAACATACATACATCCTGGTCTTAACAGGACAAGTACCATGCCAAACTCTAAAATGGTATGAAGAGTAAACTATGACATAATAGAAAATAGTCTAAACCAAGAAAACATATCTCCAATCACATGCAGATAATCATACCCAATGATGCATCCACGTCACTACCAACAACTCCCACTGAATGATACAAGCTACACATGGCATCATGACAACCATCCTCTCCATGAAGATCATCCAGGTCTACACACACTCAACTGCAATGTCAGTAACATACAAGTAAACCAAGATCTCCAAGCCAAGAAGATACATACAACCACCATCAAAACATCACAAACCAATCCAACACCGCCAAGTCATCACTGTCAAAAGCTCCCACTGAAAGATTATAACCAATAAATGTAACAAGCTATCATGACATTGTGATCAAACCACATGCTACAAGTCCCATGAACTGACTAATCAAGTACTCAAATCATCCATCCTCTCAATCCTGAAACAACATACCAATGCACAAATGACCATAGACAAGGCCAACTAGTGAAATTTGCAATATCAATAAATCAAACCTAGTGGATATAGATAGTCCACATCCAAGTCATCCCATTGCAATCAATAGACTGTGCATACCTACCAACCACATAACTCGTAGATCCAATCACTGAAACATGCAAACTCATTATCACATTAGTAACCAAAAACCAAGATATCAAAGAAGATAGTTACCATGTAGACATCAAGACTCAAACACCAAATCAACCATTGATCTGATTTTCTAGCCATCTCCACAAAAGAGTAATCATAGTCAAGGAACCAAATAAGCATCAAGAAGATAATACCAATCTCCTAACATCAAACCATATCGCCACCAAACACCACATACATGATCATGTCGTGCCAATACAACAAATGTACATGCATATCCATGACACCATAACCATAGCCATCACTTTACTTGCACTCAACTATCACCCATACAAGACTCCAAGTCTTAAACCATGTCCTCAAAATTGAAGACAACCTGTGTACCTGTCACCATCAAAGTCCCAACTCTGAAAAATCATCTGTAAACCTGTACCAAGAAGCACCAATCTAATGATCAGCTATAGCATCATAAATAATATATAAAAACATGTACTCCCTCAAGGTTTCACCTCTTGACTCTTCTGGATGCTCACACAATCACACCTCAAATCTTAGACTCCTACAAATGATCAAACAAGTACCAAGCTCAAATTGTTCCTCAAACTGATAAACAATCTAAACCATTATTTAGTACACTACAAATGCTCTTTGGAATACCTCTTCAAAATCAAAAATCTGATTTCGTATGCAAAAGTTATGATTAAAACCGTACAAACAAGAACATCTGACTTCCAGGCTCCAAAAACATGTCAAAATGACAAAATTAGAAAACCAAACCTATACCATTGTGTAGGTCTCAAAACAAGTTTTCCAATGACCATAAGAAGTTGAAAATTGAACATCCTGGGTGAAAGTTATGCCTCTGAGAACAAAAACTATCCAATTAGACTATATTTGCAACTCCAAGTGGACCCCGTGGTGGTTTTTTTCCCCTCTTTAATTCTTCTTTTCAATATTAAATCAAAGCTTTTAATGGAGAGAGGGGGCTGGTTTTCTTTAACGGTTTTAAAGCTTTCCCTTAAAATGACTTGGGTATACGACCATTCATATTTTAATTTCTATTTAATTGAGAACCCCAAATGGCTGACATAATCTTTAACTAGCTGTTAAACCAAAAGTCATGAACTAGGTAAAAGGACCTATGATGTGACATGATGATGTATGGCAGCAAAGTGGGTATAGGTCTACGAACCCATGCCCCATTATACTATTTTTTTTGTTTATTGTTTTCAGATTTTTCAGTAAAGCTTTTTCTAACTTTTTTCGCTTTTTCTTTTTCTCTTTTAATGATTTTTCACCTGACCAAAGAGATTTTTGTTTTTGTTTTTTTTCTACAAATGCAAAATGGGTCTTTTTCTAATTTTTTTTTCCTTTTTTGCAACTTTTTCAAAATAAGTTGAATTTATGTCAAAATTCGTCTCGGCTAACCTGAATCCAACTATGAGGTCTATTTTGTTCTAGAAGTTCATTTTTGAAATTTCCCCCACAAATCCCTCAAATGCAAACTCAAACAAAGAAACTCTTTTTCACCCAAAATTGGAAAACTTCAGATCTGTAATAAACTCAGCAAACCTTGACAACCCAAAAGCCCAATCTACATAAAAACACCTGTAACATGTGTTTCATATCTTGTAATGCCTCAAACCCTACATGCATGTCCATGTTTTCAACTTTGCAAAAACTCTCAAACTAGGGTTATAACAAAAACTCTTTAACCATGAAAGCTCATATACCACTTGTTATAAAATATTGCATTCAAACCCAGAATCTTAAATCATTTCCTACATAACCCATGAGAGATTAACATGCATACAAGTTTTCCAAGTGCATAGATCAAATAGACAAGCCACAAGATAACATAAGATATACCCTGGGAAAACCCTCAAGAGGAAAAAACCCAGCCTCCAAAAGCATCCATACTCCATCATATTAATCAGCCATAATCAAATACAAGAGTTACAATGAATACCTCTGAAGTATCAAGCCCTCCAATGCACTTCCATGTGTCCAAGCATGAATCCACACATCCCATGCCATGCTTCACCAATGCACTCCTCAAGAAGACTCAATAATAACAGCCAACCTGCTCAACCCACCTAAACCACTACACATGTGTTTGCTTTTATAGACACAAGCTCACACAAATACAACTAGTGGTAAGGAAAAAGCATGTACCACAAAACCATGTGATTAAAAAACCACTAACCCCTTATTTAATATTTTTCCAATATTAAATTATTATCATATTTCTCCCACACAAATAATAATACAATGTTGCAATACAACATCTCGTGGGTCCCCAAATAATTACCTAGTGTGATTATCCACACCACCAAGGTGCATCACAACTAAATAATTATTTAATTACAATAATATAATAAAATATTTTATGCAATGGTGTACAACACCATATCCCAACAATTGGCTCTAACCAATAGAGGCTTTGTTAGAAATATTGGCTATGATTAGTAGGTGAGAGTCACCTAACAGTCTACCTTGCCCTCTAAGTTGCAAGAACTAACCACTGACTTATAAGAATCGTTGGGTTACATATTATTTCCAATGCATGTAATATAAATACAATCAAAGCTCAAAGATACAGGGAACATAAGAAGGTACTAGAGGGAGAAAATGGCATTGGTGATTGGATTTTTTGGTGTCCTTGAATGGTATGTAAACATGGTTTTGTAATAACTCTATTACGTAGGCATAGAATTCATGCAGGCCTAAATTATGAACTTCCAGTTAGATTCTAGTATTGAGACACTGGTAAAACTAAAATACAAGGTCTAGTATTCAACGAATATTTAGGGATGTTTGATGGTTAAAACCTACTATCATGAAATGTAAATAGGTAAATCATTCGACAAAGTTTAGGAAAGCTCAAAAATTAAACATTGTAAATTGTAGAGCTAAAGTTAAGAAGATGGACCCAAAGCACTAGAAGTTAATTTGATTGAATAAATTCAGTCAACAATCTAAATCTCTAGAGCATAAAGATTTGGAAGTGACAAGGTAGGAAAATCATTGATGGAGAAACTACAGTCCTCAACCAGAGCCTTGGTTACAAGCAATTTTACCCAAATTTATGTTTGGGAAAGTCAAGGAATCAAAGCATTGAACAATTGAACAATTTTCATAGAGGATTCTAACAAACATAGACAATGAGAAGATTTAACTAAAAGACTAGAAAGGAATAAACCCATGACAAATAAAAGAAAATGCATAAACCATATTTAAAATCTATGTAAATGCACCATGGCAATCAATTGAATCAAATTGAAGGATGGGGAATATCTATGAATGAAAAATAATACCTTGTGTGAGTTAAGATCCGAGTGACACCATCTCATGGCTCGGCCTCTCCTGAATGATCTACATTTTATTACTCTTTCTTTTATGGCTATCTTTGCTCCCCTCTAGAAAATTCAAGCCATTTCCCCCAATTTGAAAACGGTGATTTCCTCTATAAATTTTTTAGGGTCTCCCCTTCATGCCAAGGAAATCTCATTCTAGACTAGTGGGCTTTTACACCATTGTTAGTTACCAAAACACCCAATGCATGCTCATCTTCAAGATAATTTCCCATTTACTAAGCAAAGCAGTTACCAAAACATTACGTGGGTCATCACCTATATTTAGATATTGACATATTAATGCATTACATTTTGATTTATTTTATCATTTATTGATTGTATTATGATTTATTTATTATATAATTATCTATTTATTTTATTATATACATTTAAATTTATATTTACTTATGTATCAATTATATGTCTTTTGCTTAGTGGTTTATTTTAATGCATCATTGCATCAAAAAACTTATTATCGAACAATTTTAAATTAAACAGCCAAACACATAAATCAAACTATAACCTAAATCAAATAGCCCAAAAAAACATCATAAAAGGGTGAATCACGGAGGGTGCTACATGCCACATATGGAAAGATGGACCTACCCTCCAACGAAGAGATTGGTTGGTAAAACCCCATAACATATAACATTTCTGAGCTCAATAATGTGCCCTACATGACTAGATCTTGTATTCATCCTAACTTGTATGGAAATAATGAACTAGCATGCATAAAAGGTACACATTGAAATTGACAATGTAATAGTGGAAAATTACACTATTTTGGCCAAAGTTTCATATAAAAGGTCATCCTAGATCACATACACTTCCCTAGCTTTATTTGTCTCAAGATCATTGTATACTTCGAATAGGTAATCCCTTCATGAGGTAATCTTTAACCACATAAACAACCTATTCCTTTTATGTTTATATCATATCTACTGAATAACTCAAGTAACTCCTACTTATCGAGTAATCATAACGTCACATTATTTAATGACTCTAGTACGAAAGGTACGATCTTGACCATATAAGTCCTCATTCAATGGTTTAATATTTAATTGACTTCATTCAAAAGTTCCTAATAAATAAACTCAAATTAGAAACTTACAAATGACTTCCCTCAATGTATAATCTTACCAACAAATGACCTCAATCAAAAGGATAATTGTATTAATAAATAACTCATTGTAGTATAAAAAATAAAAGACTTTATTCAAGAGTGTATACTCATCAATAAAAGACTAACCAAACATAAGATTTTCATCGATTAAAAGACTTCATGTCAAGAATGTAAAACATTTTGCTTAGTGGTTTATTTTAATGCATCATTGCATCAAAAACCTTATTATCAAACAATTTTAAATTAAACAACCAAAGACATAAATCAAACAACCCAAATAGAATAGCCCAAAAAAATATCATAAAAGGGTGAATCATGGAGGGCACTACATGCCACATATCGAAAGATGGATCTACCCTTCAACGAAGAGATTAGTTGGTAAAACCCCATAACATATAGCATTTATGAGCTTAATAATGTGCCCTACATGACTAGATCTTGTATACATCCTAACTTGTATGAAAATAAAGAACTAGCATGCATAAAAGGTACACAGTGAAATTGACAATGTAACTAGTGGAAATTTACACTATTTTGGCCAAAGTTTCATATAAAAGGTCATCCTAGATCACATACACTTCCCTAGCTTGATTTTTCTCAAGATCATTATATACTTTGAATAGGTAATCCCTTCATGAGGTAATCTTTAACCACATAAACAACCTATTCCTTTTATGTTTATATCATATCTACTAAGTAACTCAAGTAACACCTACTTATCGAGTAATCATAACGTCACATTATTTAATGACACTAGTACCAAAGGTACAATCTTGACCATATAAGTACTCATTCAATAATTTAATATTTAATTGATGTCAATCAAAAGTTCCTAATAAATAACTTCAAATTAAAAACTTACAAATGACTTCCCTCAACATATACTCTCACCAACAAATGACCTCAATCAAAAGGATAATTGTATTAATAAATGACTCATTGTAGTCTCAACAATAAAAGACTCTATTCAAGAGTGTATACTCATCAATAAAAGACTAGCCAAACAAAATATTTTCATCAATTAAAAGACTTCATGTCAAGAATGTAAAACATTTTGCTTAGTGGTTTATTTTAATGCATCATTACATCAAAAACCTTATTATCAAACAATTTTAAATTAAACAACCAAACACATAAATCAAACAACCCAAATCAAATAGCCCAAAAAAGAATCATAAAAGGGTGAATCACAAAGGGCACTACATGCCACATATGGAAAGATGGACCTACCCTTCAACGTAGAGATTGGTTGGTAAAACCCCATAACATATAGCATTTCTAAGCTCAATAATGTGCCCTACATGACTAGATTTTGTATACATCATAACTTGTATGAAAATAATGAACTAGCATGCATAAAAGGTACACAATGAAATTGACAATGTAACTAGTGGAAAATTACACTATTTTGGCCAAAGTTTCATATAAAAGGCCATCCTAGATCACATACAATTCCGTAGCTTGATTTGTCTCAAGATCATTATATACTTTGAATAGGTAATCCCTTCATGAGGCAATCTTTAACCACATAAACAACCTATTCCTTTTATGTTTATATCATATCTACTGAGTAACTCAAGTAACCCCTACTTATCGAGTAATCATAATGTCACATTATTTAATGACTCTAGTACCAAAGGTAAAATCTTGACCATATAAGTCATCATTCAATTTAATCGACTTCATTCAAAAGTTCCTAATAAATAACTTCAAATTAAAAACTTACAAATGAATTCCCTCAATGTATACTCTCACCAACAAATGACCTCAATCAAAAGGATAATTGTATTAATAAATGACTCATTGTAGTCTCAACAATAAAAGACTCTATTTAAGAGTGTATACTCATCAATAAAAGACTACCCAAACAAAATATTTTCATCAATTAAAAGACTTCATGTCAAGAATGTAAAACATTTTGCTTAGTGGTTTATTTTAATGCATAATTACATCAAAAACCTTATTATCGAACAATTTTAAATTAAACAACCAAACACATAAATCAAACAACCCAAATCAAATAGCCCAAAAAAAAATCATAAAAGGGTGAATCACAGAGGGCACTACATGCCATATATGGAAAGATGGACCTACCCTTCAACATAGAGATTGGTTGGTAAAACCCCATAACATATAGCATTTCTGAGCTCAATAATGTGCCCTACATGAGTTTATCTTGTATACATCATAACTTGTATGACAATAATGAACTAGCATGCATAAAAGGTACACAGTGAAATTGACAATGTAACTAGTGGAAAATTACACTATTTTGGCCAAAGTTTCATATAAAAGGTCATCCTAGATCACATACACTTCCGTAGCTTTATTTGTCTCAAGATCATTATATACTTTGAATAGGTAATCCCTTCATGAGGTAATCTTTAACCACATAAACAACCTATTCCTTTTATGTTTATATCATATCTACTGAGTAACTCAAGTAACTCCTACTTATCGAGTAATCATAACGTCACATTATTTAATCACTCTAGTACCAAAGGTACGATATTGACCATATAAGTCCTCATTCAATGGTTTAATATTTAATTGACTTCATTCAAAAGTTCCTAATAAATAACCTCAAATTAAAAACTTACAAATGACTTCCCTCAACGTATAATCTTACCAACAAATGACCTCAATCAAAAGGATAATTGTATTAATAAATGGCTCATTATAGTCTCAACAATAAAAGAATCTATTCAAGAGTGTATACTCATCAATAAAAGACTACCCAAATAGAATATTTTCATCAATTAAAAGACTTCATGTCAAGAATGTAAAACAACCAATCAAGTAACAATCCAACTAATTAGGGTATTCCCACCTATGGCTCAAATCAATAGTAATTCAAAAATTCAAGTGATCAACTTAATCACATAGGTAATCCCATCCTTAGTTTACTCTTATCCCAAGATAAGATCATAAAATCAATGAATAGTCCAACCATGTAGGTGAGTCACAACTTATGTGCTATAGTACCAAACGACAATCAAGTAAATATCCCAACCCAGGGTTTTTAGTCAATAATAAAATAAAACATTGATCAAGCGATCATCAAGTGGAGACCCACAACATGGATTGCATGTCATCAAATCCTATCTAAGATGATATGTTTTCATACCAACATTAACGTCATGTTTGCTAAACTTAATAATCTTTAGGGTTTACCTAGCATAATATTATATCAAGACAAGTTGCCTCATATATACAATTATGACACATTTATTAAGAAACTCAAACAAATTCCTTATTTCAACTAGTCAACTAAGCATTTCCTATAAAAGCTCTTTCTTTGATGTAGTATTTAATACTATTATTATTACCTATTCCATAACATGGAATATTTAGTAATGAATAATTTAGTAAGCTATATAGGCTCTATCTATCATAGTAATATTGGTATTTCAATCACTCCTTATTATGGAGTACACTCAATCACCCAAATAAAAACCTCAACAACTAGAATAAATATATATATTTTCATTTCTTCTAGAAAATCAATTCATTTTCCACACAAGCCAACAACAACACTCAATCTTTCAAAAACATATAAGTATAAAAGGAATAAAGACCACATGCCTGTGAACTCTAAAATCTAATTGATCAAACTGGTTTTCTAATTCGTTCCTCTCCAAAATCAGCTTGCTAAGCTCCTCTTCAATACTCCAATTCACTCATAGAAATATCTCGCGTTAACTCCCTCGCTATAAGTTCACAAATTGTTCTCAACTCTAAATAAGAATTTATCTAATATAAAAAACACAAAATGCAAATATCTCGTGCATCCAAATGAGGAAAATGGCTCACTTATTTATAAAAAATCTAGAAACTTTGGTTCTTATAAGCATGCTAAGGAAATCAACACTTCTCAACAACATCAATCGACTCAATAACATTTGAGAAAGGTGGAAAAGATTCAAGTTAATACTCAACAAAATAGTTTAGATAATCGACCACCTATTATGCCAACTATGTATTGAATAATTCATTCTAGCACATGTTTACTAATAGAAAATCAACTTGCAGGCAATAGACTTCTATTTGGTTTATGCACTTCACATAATGGCGCCACCTATTTCCTTTTTTCATGCATTTGGTCTTGTTCATGACTAAGTCAACGTTTAAAATGGTCTTTCAAATATCTTATATAACTTTTGAATGAGTCTCATACACATTGTGTTGTATTAGCAAGCATGGCGATGCATTTTTTATGACTATTACACTTCCCTTGATGTCTTATTCGAACATATAAATAACATTCAAAGTCTTTATATCATGTGCACTATATAATGCACTTTACCTCCCCTAAAATTTCAGTGCTTAACTCATGCATTAGACGGTTTATACTATGCATTCATATCACATAAGTGTGCTTTCCTATTAAGCACTTACAAAGTTTACTTTCAAAATTTATATTACTTAAAATATGTTTCTGGACATACTCTTTAACATGGCTTACATGCAACCTATAAGCAGCGCCATAGTTTGTACGCTATGCATTCATTACCTATATATATATATATATATAATAATTTCAGCATTATAATATATGTTTATATATTATTATATTTATACATAAATTATTCTTTGAAATATATCTATAAATATATTTATTGATGATTCAATATACATATGTCTACATGTCTCAATATCTTTAATATTCACACAAAGACATATGATAAGGTATTCATACATATATATGTCATATTGCCACTTCATCATTATATATATTTATAGATATATATATATCAATTAATTATTTTTCAATCGAAATATAAATAATCTAAAGGTATTAGTATACTAATACATATACGTATGTATGTATTCATTATCAATTATGTGCATATATACATATATATATTAATATACATAAGTATAATATTATCTAACATTTGGTAATATTAGTCATATACATTCATCTTCTTCGATGAGTACATACAAGAAATGTGTACACATATACATGTCATAAAGGTGTAACTCATAGCACTATGCATATTATGTAATCATATGCATGAGTTACCGTTCATACACATATGTACATGTATACATTTGATGTATTTACTTGTTGATCACACAATGAAGGTCTATCTCACATATTCAAATCATAATCATTCAAAGGAAAAACCAAAAAAGTAACCCAAAATGTTCCCAAACCAAGACCATTTCAAATCATCTATGAACAAGGATACTTACCTAATTCCCAAGCTACTGACTTGACTTAACCAACTAAAAGTGAGTGTAGGGTGTGTGCAAGAAGTTGAGTCCACTTTTTGACCAAAAAGTGGAAGTGTTTTTCATGATTTTTCAGAATTTGACACATTTGACCTTAAAATTTGAAGCACTTAAAAATGAAATATTTAAAAAAGTCACTCATAAAATGTAGTGCTCGGAGCCTAGTTTCCAAATATGTAATTTATTTCAATACCCAAATTGTACAAATTGAGTTTTAATAGGCATTTCTAAAAACCACTATTTAAAATTCTTTTTTTTTTACCATACCATGCATGTGTACGACATCCATATTTTGACTTAAATTATCATATTTTTCTAAATCCTCTTGGGAAAGGTTTTGTGACTCACCGAAGCTTGTTTTTGATATTTTCTTGTAACTTTTTATTGATTTTTTTTTTGTTAAATTTTTATTAGGCAGATTTGTCGTTTTGAACAATCGCCATGTACGACATGCATAAGATGACCTAAACTTATCATTTTTTTATTTTTTTCTAAATTGAAAATAATTGTCTGAAATTTTTTCTCGTGCAATCCATTTGTCAAAATGCTATGTTGATCAAAAGTTATTAAAATAGTAAAAAAACCTAATATTTAAAGTTTATGGACCAATTTTATTAGAAATTAATTGAAAAATAGAAAAAATAATCCAATTGCAAAAAAAATTACATATTTAGAATCTACATTGTTTCATCTAAAATGAGTTTTAATTTCATCAGAAAATTCTACAAAAAAGGTCATCAGCCATATATCCAAAGTCAGTATTTTTCTTTGACATTGTTAGGACCTTCAACTTGTAGGTCAACTAGGTTGAAGGCCTAGGTTCAAATTTCCAATGCTTTTCTCGAACGAAAAACCTAGACAAAAACCCAACCACAAAGCAAAAAAAAATTCAAATTTTAAAAAATGAGATCCCATTTTATAATCAGGATCTCGTTCCTTATTCTATAATACTCAGACTGTTGTAAAGGAATCGGGATCCCGTTTTATAAACAAGATCCTGTTTCCTGTCCAATGGTCCCCATATTCAATGTCGAAGAACAGGATCCCGATTATAGAATGGGATCCCACTTCTTATAAACGGGATCTCGTTTCTTTTATTTAAATATACTTATGTGAAGTTTGAAACTTCACATGTACGGCTGAGAGTAGTAAAAGTAAATTATTTTTCATGAGCTATTGTATTTATAGGTGGTTCAAACTTGATTTTTAGTTGATTTTATCAAATGGGGCATCATCTACACCATTTTTTAAGTGGATTTATGTTATATTTGTGCTTGTGTGGAGGAACAAAAGGTTTTCAATTTGTAATATGGATTGAATTTTTCAAAGGAGGTATGAAGAAAACAATTTTTAAAGTGGAATTGTGGTAGTTTTCTAGTTGTTTTGAGGAACACAAGAGGAAGAATTTTGTCTTAATAGGTATTCAACTTCCAATTTGGATTGAATATTTTGAAGTATTTCACTATTAACATTCATTTGTGCTTGAGAAGTTTATAATTATGGGAGATAAAGCTCGTAATAAGAGAAGGAAGACATTGAATCCTCAAGAAGTTGAAGAAAATAGAGGAAAAGAGAGACAAATACAAAGAGAAAGAAGAATGAGAATGAAATCAATGAATTATGGTGGAGCAACCAATTCCACAACTATTGAAGATGAAAACATTGAGGATACCATGGTTGTAGATGAAGGTAATTTGCAAGGAGTCAATTTGGAGAAGAATATGATTATACAAACAAGTCCTACTATGTCTTCAAATCCCTCTTTGAATGTTATGGAGAATGTTTCAATATGCACAAATCCAAGTATGTCTTCAAATCCACATGTTAGTGAAATGGTAAATTTGTATGTAGAAGTTTTACAAGATGCTGGACTTAATAATGTTGACATTGACAATATTCAGAGAGATGAAACTTTTATAGAATTTGTTGAAAACAAAAAAGAAAAATATTTTGTTGCAAATGAAAATCAAAATGATCATTTTCTTGAAAATGAAAACAAAACTTATATTTTTGATGAAAATGAAAATGAAAATGAAAACCGTTTTGTTGATGAAAATGAAGATGAAAATGTACATGAAAATGAAGATGAAGATGAAAATGAAGATGAAAATCTAGAATGTGATGTTGAATTTAATGAAAATACTTTTTTTTAAATTGGAAGTGGTGTTTTCGATAATCTTCCTAGTCAAATTTCTTGGAGGAAAATAAGAACACATGCGAATAGAATATACACCAAATTCTTTTATCGTAAAAAGTTTGCATTTCAATGCCAACTAATGATGCAATTGATGAGAATACAAAAAATGAGGAAAGTAATGAAAATGTTAGGATTTTATGTTAAACCAAAAAGAAAAGATCAATCATTAAAACATGTTATGTCTACTGTTGCTAGTCTCATTCAATCTATTGGGAAAAATAGTCGATCTAAAGATAAAAACACAGCAAGAAGAGCTATAACTACTGCTATAGTTAACAAAGAAACTTTGAATAAAAAAATGGTAAGCAATATTATTGAAGTTTTAAAAATACATCCTAAAGCATTACTAAGAGCAGCAAAAAGAAGAGAAAGTATAGAAAATGATCCTATTAATCAATGTTGGAGTTTCAGTGGATGACTACTGAGGTCTGATATAAAATTGAATGTTGAAATTAAATCTTTGATCAAAAAATATTGGCATGATAATACTAGGGTTTCATCTAATGCTAGAGATGTTTTAAAATTAAGGGTGGGGTCCAAAGTTCACAATCCTCACCCAAAAAACCTATTAGATACAATACAAACTGAATTTTACAGAAAATTTTGTAGCAATTTAGTGTTACCTAGTAATATTAAAATAAGTCAAAGGTCTTTTGAAAAATGTAAACCTTGGTATGTAAAAATTAATAAGCAACGAATATCTTGTTGTAAAATACATGTTCGATTTCGTTATTTTTATGATATTTTTCAATATATACATTGTACCTTGCATACTAACATGATTATACAGGATTGTGGTATTGATATGCCACCTAAAGCAATAAGAGAGTTTATTTCAGGTTTGTTTTGTGAAAAATCTAATGATAAATTATTTTATTTAATTTCTTGTATTTCTGGACAATGCATTAACTGTGGAAATCTTTCATTTTTAATAGTTTGTTTGCATGAAAGTGTTGATCATGATTTTGGACAACAATTAGTAGAGGTCAAAAGATTTAGAAATGTTCACTATTCTTTAAAAGATGGAAAAATAGGAAAGCGTTGTGATTTAGTTACAAAAAACGTTAGTGTGCATGCATCTATGAGTGAATTTAAGAATGAAATTGTAACAAAATATGTCATGCACTTTGAACATGCTTGATGGCTTGATGGCCAATTTTGCGCATGTAGGAACACATTTCCAATTGGTATTATACTTTCAGTGGTTGATTTTGCAGAGAATTATACTCTCGCTCCACAAGAGGAAATTCAGTCTCAATATTATAATTCAATGGAAGTAGCTATGTTTGTCCATATTGTTTATAGACATGCATATGATAGCATTGAGGATGATAGAAATTTTTTGAGGGAGTATCATTTTTATTTGAGTGACAATCGGTTACACTCGTTAGAGTTTGTTCAATATTGTTTTAGTTTATTTTATATAAATTTAAGAGAAAGAGGAATCCATATGAAAGAACACCTCATTTGATCAAATAATTGTACAGGGTAGTTCAAGAATGCTAGAATGTTCTATTGGTTAAGTAGGGTTCACAAGGAACTTAATGTCCAACATATATGGAGGTTTTTGGAAGTTGGGCACAGTAAAGGAGAACATGATGGAGTTGGTGCGTGTGTCAAAATAATTCTTGCTAAAGAACAATTAAAATTCAAGGATTCAATAAAATTTAAAGATGAACATGAGATTGCAGATTGGTGTAATAGAAGATTATCTGCACCTGGTTCAAGTGATTACTATACATTTCATCGATTCTTTTGGTTGGTGGAAGAAGAGAACATTGTATCTAGAGTTGATTGTGAGACAATAAGTGGATCTACTACATGGCATTCATTTAGGAGTGCGAGAACAAGCACATGGACTATTTGGACAAGGGAGCTTGCATGTTTTTGCTAGTTTTGTATCTTAGGAGATTGGGAAGCATGTGAAAATATAGAATGGCTTGAAAAGTGGGAGCAAAGATTGTTGACACCTGCAGAAGCACATAATCAATATGAAAGAACTATTGAAGGAAATGGTCAATTTTTTGCATTTGAAGATTATGACCATGTTTCAGACCTTGTAAAAGAAGGTAATTTTAATTCAATTTATTTCATTTTATTTCACTTTATTAAGTTATTTTGTAATACTAAATTATTTATATGGATATGCGCAAGTTATTAAATCGAATTTTGTTGGTAGGACATGTGTATGTTGTTATTGCACCTGAGGGGAATGAAGAGAAAACATAATATTGGTTGGCTCGTTGTGTGGAAACTAAACATAAGTTGATAACACCGCGAGAAGATGATGATGGAATTCATTATCCAACACGTATGGCGATCCCCTTAGGACACCCCCTTAAGCAAATTTTGATAACAAGTTTTAGATCCCCTTAAGAAATTTTTTAGAACAAGTCTTTGATCCCCTTAAGAAAATTTTGAGAACTTATTTGATGATGGTTTTTGAACATGCTTTCCAATAGGATCGGTGGTGGTTGTTGGCACTTGGCTATGAAAATACTTGAGAAGAAAGAATGGTCTACCTGCATTCGAAGACTATGAAACACATAAAAAGATTATACATTATTCACATTTGGTGGTGGCAACAAATATAAAACTAGAGCGGTATTGTGGAAGACCTTCAAAAAAAGTGCTATGGTCAATTTCTATGGAAGAGCATGAGGCAATCATAGATGCATTGCAAAAAAGAGAGGATGTGGATCGTACAATGGAATAAGTAAATACAAGTAAATATAGTTTTTGTTTTATTTTGTCCTTTTAAATACATTAAATACATGTTTCAACATTGGTCAAGTGTGTTATTAGTTGAAATTGATTTAAATTGTCCTTTTATAGATCCTTAAGGCATAATCACAAAAAGGATCTAGTCCATGCAGATTCAACCTAGACAACATAGAATACTTGGTAAAAATAGGTAATTATTAGTTAAATTATATTTAAATACATGTTTTGATTACATATTGATATTGCTTGGACATTAATAGTTAAAATTGATTTATTGTCATTTTTTGTATCCTTAAGCCATCATTGCATTGATCTCATACTTTGAAACAAAAAGGAGAGGATGCCTGGATTCAACCTACAAACATGTGTGGAATACTATTAAATGTAGGTACTTGAGTTCTATACATATAGATAGTTTTATATAAATTAAAATATGTATGTTTTGATGATTTGATTGATATTTCTTGTACCTTTTTGATATCAGGTGGTGTGAAGACCTACTACATTCTAGCCACAAGTTTGAGATGTTCTTGAGATGGCATATCCAAATTTTGTAAACATTGTTTTGAGATGACATATATGTACATACATAATTACAAAATTAAACATACTCTATGTACTTCTATGTAACAAATCAATATTCTATATATTTTGTTTCATAAATGTGCATGTTTTCCTACTTTGAAACTTTATGTCTAATTGTATAATCACTAAATATCATGCATACATTATTGTTAAATCAATTATATCCTTAAGACGTATTATGACCCCTTAATACATCCCCTTAAGAAATTCTATTATGACCCCTTAAGATATCCCCTTAAGACCCCTTAAGACATCCCCTTTAGACGTATTATGACCCCTTAAGAAATCCCTTTAAGATGTTCTATTATGACCCTTTTAGACATCCCCTTAAGATGTTCTATTATGATCCCTTAAGACATCCCCTTAAGACCCCTTAAAACATACCCTTAAGACATTCTATTATGACCCCTTTAGACATCCCCTTAAGACCCCTTAAGACATCCCCTTAATTAAGATGTTCTATTATGACCCCTTTAGACATCCCCTTGAGACATTATTATTTATTTTGAAAACTTATAAATTAGTGTTAGATGTTATTATTTATAGAATTTATTAATGCTTTTATTCTCTAATCTTCTATGGTATTGTTTATTTCTTAAAATTTTATCCTTTCTGGTATATAAATAGATTGCTTTTTTTTGTAAATTATGATTTATTGACTGATTATTGATTGACATGAATTGAATAAGTTCATTGAGTAATTATCACTATTTATTGAATGTACATATCATGTATATCATGTATGAAATCACTAAATTTGCAAAGTATAAATATTAAAATGTCCTATATTAATCTATGTATGAGATCACTAAATTTCACATTAATGTCCTATATTAATGTCTTGACTATGAACATAAAATGCATAAATGTACATGTGTAAATTAAAATTTCAAACAATAATAAAGTCCATAATTTATGTAACATATTAAGTGCATGAAACCAATATATTAAGGGCATGAAATAAATTCCAACATAGTACATGAGAAACAAGAAATATAGTCCATGAAATAAACAAATATAACACATAAAATCACATGTTTCTAGGTCATGTACTATCTCTATAATTAAGAGACCTCTTCGCACCATGCGGACTATGTGGATGACTTGAAACACTATGTACAAGAGAAAGATGAAATTAAATTTAAGACAATGAAAAATGATTTAATGACAATTTAATTTATAATCTATCATAAAATTAAATTACCATCATATCTACATTTGGATGCTCTGGTGCACTTGAAGAAACCTCTAAATTCTCTAAATCAATCTACATAAACAAGACAAATAAATTCAAAATTAGATGTAGAACTCTACAAATTATTATTTTTTAATTCAATTTAATTTATAATTTATCATATTTTAATTGTACTATATTCCGATGTTGTGCACTAGGCTCTTCTCCAGGACCTATCTGTACATGCTCAACTATAAGATATGTCTCATGCTATAAAAGAAAAAGAATATGTAAAAATATCATATTATGTATATATTCAATTTAAAATTTATAATTGACTTTAAATATAATAATTAACTTTAAATATAATAAAAAAATTAAATTACCATTTGATCTGGAACCTGCTCTACATGTCCTCCTGGTGGTGTAACTATGTATGTGTCAGGGCTGAAAGTTGCACTAACAAAGTCCTACAAGATCAAAATTAAAGCATGCACAATTGATTTAGGTTAATATATATAATATATATATTCAAGTTTGCACATTTTGTATAGAAATTTTTGTAAACAACCTAGAAATCAGTGGCCTCACGAGTAGCTGCAGCATCAAATGTTTTCCCAATGCCCATTCTTATTGTGGTATCAACCTAGACATACATGTACATAGATATTTAACGCTTATAATATTTACAAGTGTACATGCATGTGTTTCATATATCTAGTGAATTCAAAATTCATAAAATTGTAACTATACTAATGTAAACTTTAAAAAAATTTACAATATGAATGTATCTGCCCCTGATCTATGACGCCCGATAGTGGGGTATGTGCAGGATCATGATGGGCCAAAATGTGGCAATATGATGGGTGTGGTTGACAACTTTTTTTTTACTCAAAATTTATGAAATGAAAAGGGTTTTTAAAGGAGATTCTCAACTTTCCACCAATATAAATTATGATTTAATTTGAATTTAATAAGTAATTATTATTCATTTCTATTCAAATTACGACTAAAGTCCTGATTGATAGCAGATTGAAAAACATCTATTGCTTTCAATGGTATCACATTTTTTGAATCCAAAATATGTGTCACATTTTATGCTTCACATACTATAGGAGTAAAAAGAGAAAAAGTGAATTTCATGAAGTTTTGACCAAGTTAAGGTGGTTAGACACCGAGACATGAGTCCTCTACTTATATCTAAAATCTTATAAAAAATATTATCATTTTATTGTGATTAGGGTGGTCATTGCACACCTACTTCTTATTTTTTCCTAAAATTTAAGTAGTACTGCATTGAAATTTCAAAATTTCACCAAATAGATTTTTTTTAAACAAACCTAGTAGTTTAGAAACTACATTCAATTTGCTACAAATTCTATTATTACATATTTTGAAGTAATATAGATAACTTATTCAAATGTTTACGCTTAAGTTTCCTAACTCTAATTTTTTTTTTTTTTTTTGCCACTTAAGGGCCTGTTTTTCCATGATGATCCTACACATACCCAGTGGAGGAGTGCTTGACAATCCCTCAAGAGGAATTGATGTGGATGCTGATTGAGTCACCTAAACCAACATAAATATTTCAAACATATATGTGATTCAATTTAAATTTAAAACTCAAGTTAAATAATTTATGATTTCATATATAATTTTAAAATTTGAAATCAAAATACCCCATAAGGGTTGCCGAGTATGACCAGTGTCGATGTACCTACTCATGGAACAGATGATTTCCTTGACATCATTAGTGTCATTTGTACACCAAACAATTTGATTATTAAAATGTATTGCAAACTTTTCTTTGATATATACAACCATCAAAATTCTTATAAAATGAACATACATCTAGATGCATATTTACACCTGTGTCACAGTGTCCTCAGGGTGATGGTCTACTATGAGAAACTCTACAAATGAATTAATGCAACTAGATGAACCACCAGAATCTCCCTGTCCACTTGAAGTAGGTGTGGCCTGATCAGGTCCATAACATACTTGATGGCAACTAGTACAAATATTAGGGACAGGCCTTGACACTGCTGGAGTGGTACTCAAACCAGATCCATAAAAAAATCCTCCATCATCATTGTCTCTATACTCCTCGGACCCACTATCGCAAAAGCATGCTAATCAAGGTCTCCTACGAGTGTACTAAGGGAACCTAATGTTGAGACCAAAGATTGATGATGTACAGGTGCAGGAATGGGAGGACCAGGAGCAAAAAAAAAGGGGTTGTGCATGCATGGGTCATCGAGGATAAACCCTTGCCCCTAATCTCTATTGTTGCATGCTGCCACCAACACCCTAAAATGATCTAAGATCAAAATAATTGGGATTTTGCCCCAAAACAAACTCTACATATAGTTTTCTCAAAAAATACAATAGGCACTCCCAATTAGCATGTGGGGGACTATCAAAAACCATATACCATCGATCCCAAAAATGCGCACTCATGATCTGCAGATGTATGCACCACCTCATGGATATTCTAGATTTGTTGGGTGGAATGGGTTGTCGAGTAACAATGTCAAGAAAGTACGGGGCTAGATGGGATTTCGTTATTTTAAGGTCCAATATTTGTTTGTAAGAGAGAACATCAGAATAAAATTGTCTCATTTTTTATCTCTCTTGTTGATGCCTATCAAGATCATAATCGATCATCCTAATGGCATCAACAACATTTTGCATTGCATATGCAAAATGTCTCACATGTGGAGGAATCAATGCTTGACTCTGCATAGCATTGATTTGATTTTGTAAGGATGCAACTTGATCATTTATTCGTACTCTCAAGCGAGCCTCGTCAGATGAAATAGGTGCTGGATGTGGCATATTAGGTGGAGGGGGAGGGTGAGGTGGATGTGGTTGTGGCTGAGGTGGTTGATTGATGATATCATCAATGTTAAAATCATCCATGATATGCTCGATATAAATGTGCACTTACATTAAATCATACAAAATAGTCCATGTGTATACATATATTAAGATCATATATTTAATTGAAATGCACATATATAAACATTGATTGTTCAACTCAAGAGAATTTCCATACAAAATTCAAAATTAAATGTATGTACATGTACATTTAAAATAAAAAATATGTTGCATAATTTGCATGCGTGCAAATCATTAAACTGAACTATGTACATACATACAAATTTCAAAATTTAAGAACTATATATGCAAATTTTTAATACATGCACATACATAATAAACAATAAACTTGAAACACTCACAAAAGCTCATTTTATGTCTAACAACACACACACACATATATATTACAATTTTTCAACGAGAGAAATCATGATCTAGTAGATAGTCATAAAATATATACTATTATATATTATTCATTATAAGTTCATAAATTCCACCAAATTCATAAATTCATGTCACTAAAAATATCCATCGTTCACCAAATTTATAAATTTATAACTATTTAAGATCATTGTCTTAATTTAGAAACTATTGTGGCTCTGTACTGCATAGATCTTCATTTCTTTGTTTTTTCCTTTTCAGAATCAGGATTTCTCCTCTCCTCTAGCCATTGTCGATGCTCGTCTATGATCCCATCCATAGCCCTGACAACATCAACAAGGGTTTGCATCCTAGATCATGCAAACATCCTCACAGGAGGTGTGACACATTCTTCATTTTGAATAATGTTGATTTGATCTTGTATGGTTCTAACATTGGCATTGATTTGTGCTTGCAAATGAGCATGTTCATCGATTTTAGGAGGTGGAGGTGGGGGTTTACGAGGTGGAGTGGGTGGAGGTGGAGGTGAAGGTGGTGGAGATGGATGGCATGGAGTTGGATTGTGAATATTATTGAATGGATCCATGTGATCTTTAAGATATGAGTGAACCTGCATTAGATTTGTAATTTCAAGATGTAAGATACATGTTTAGGAAATACCTTTAAACCATTAAATATAAATGGCCTTAAATAATTGAATACAAATGATAAAATTATATGTAAGCCTCATTTATATGTCTAAGGAACATGTTACTTGAATGAAAATACAATTAACTATTAATATTATATAATCTTGCAATATCTTATTATTGTTAAATTTGGTTGCCTTGGGCAACTTTGATTGCCAAATTTTAAGAACTTCTTTGATCCCCTTAAGAAATTTCATATTGGGACCCCTTAAGAAATCAAATTATGATTTAGGGTGATAGGATGGCTTAAGGGGATCTACATCTAGTGAGGTCCTAGGAGAAAATGACATGGCTCAAGTGAATAAAATTTGGTGAAGTTTCCCAAGGCAAACAAATTTCATTAAGAGCCTTTAAAGAAAAAATGATGGCTTTAGGGTTTAGGGTTTAGCCTTTAGAGTTTAGGGTTTAGCCCGTAATAGGATAGCTTAAGGGGATCTACATGTAGTAAGATCATAAGAAAAAATCACATGGCATAAGGGAATGAAATTTGGTGGAGTTACCTAAGGAAACCAAATTTCATTAAGTGCCTAAGAAAAAATGATGGCTTTAGGGTTTAGGGTTTAGAGTTTAGATTTTAGGGCTTAGGGTAATATGATAACTTAAGGGGATATATGTAGTAAGATCCTAGGAAAAAATTACATGGCATAAGGGAATAAAATTTGGTGGATTTTCCTAAGACAACCAAATTTCACTTTAAGGTCAGGTAGGACAAAACGAATGGTTTAGTGTTTAGGGTTTAGATTTGAGAGTTCAGGGTTTAGGGTTTACAAAACTTAGGGTGAATTTTTGGTGGCCCTTGGAATATAATGAACTTGCAAGTTAGTGAAGAACATTTTCTTGTGGAATAGTTGATTGAGATCTACTCTTGTTTCAACTGACCAACCTAGATCATGAAATCTCATTCATATTATAATCTTGCAGGATCTTATTCTTGTTAAATTTGGTTTCCTTGGGAAAATTTGATCACCAAATTTTAAGAACTTCTTTGATCCCTTTAAGAAATCTCATATTGGGACCCCTTAAGAAATTGAAATATGATTTAGGGTGACAGGATGGCTTAGGGGGATCTACGTTTATTGAGGTCCTAGGAGAAAATGACATGGCTCAAGTGAATAAAATTTGGTGAAGTTTCCCAAGGCGACCAAATTTCATTAAGAGCCTTTAAAGAAAAAATGATGGCTTTATGGTTTAGGGTTTAGACTTTAGAGTTTAGGGTTTAGGGTAATAGGATAACTTAAGGGGATCTACATGGAGTAAGATCCTAGGACAAAATTACATGGCATAAGGGAATGAAATTTGGTGGATTTTCCTAAGACAACCAAATTTCACTTTAAGGTCTTGGGTAGGAAAAAATGAATGGTTTAGTGTTTAGGGTTTAGATTTTAGAGTTCAAGGTTTAGGGTTTACAAAACTTAGGGTAAATTTTTGGTGCCCCTTGGAATATTTAATGAACTTGCAAGTTAGTGAAGAACATTTTCTTGTGAAATAGTTGATTGAGATATACTCTTGTTTCAACTGACCAACCTAGATCATGAAATCTCATTCATATTATAATCTTGCACAATCTTATTATTGTTAAATTTGGTTGCCTTGGGAAACTTCACCAAATTTTAAGAACTTCTTTGATCCTCTTAAGAAATGTCATAGTGGGACCCCTTAAGAAATCAATTTACGATTTAGGGTGATAGGATGGCTTAAGGGGATCTAGATGTCTAGTGAGGTCAAATTTTAGTCATACTATATCCTCATTGGTTCCATCTAACTCTGGGTCAAAAGTGTTTACCCCTCTAATAAAAAAAAGTATCATGTTAAAAATGAATCAATCTATACATATCACAAAAATAACAATAATCTTAAATGTAACCCATACTCTAACCATAATAGAATGCTAAATAATCCCCACCCCTAACCATATATCCTAATTGAATTGTAAACCTAATTGAAACTTAATTAAATTATAACCTTTACCTAATCTTAAATGTATTCCTATATTATATTATATTAAATTATATTATATTTTATATTATATTTTATATTATATCAATATTATATTTAAATTAATTTATATTTGTTTTATAATTAGATTAATATTTATTATATATTCCTAATTGTAGCCTAACTAAACTACAAACCTAATTGAATCTTAAGCCTAATTCTCATTAAAACCCCAAGTAAATTGTCACATTACCTATCCTTAATTGTAATCTTATATTATATTTTATGATATTAAATATTTATATTATTTAATATATTATATTGTATTAATATTTATTAAATATAATATATTAAATAATATAAATATTTAATTATATTTATTTTATATGAATCCTCCTCCTATCTCTAAATTGTAATAATAGCATGTAGTTCCTCCAACCTATCATCATGTACCTCCTCCCTTTCCCATGTAATAGGTATACCTTCTAGGTGTTAAATGGTTCCATCTTGGTCTCCTTATTGATGCATTTATATCCTTCTGCATAAATCTATATAGTATCAAAATATAGGTAATTTTATGGTTATTGAATCTCTCTTAATTGCTAAATAATCCATTATGATTGAGGACAAGTGGTTTAGGGTCTAGGGTTTAGCAAACTTAGGGTGAAGTTTGGGTGGCCCTCGACATAATTTAGACTTGCAAGTTAGTGCCAATTGGAATCAATTGTACGTGCTTAGATTTACGAATTTGCTAGCTAAATTTGCAAACAAACATTAAGATAAACTTTATGAATTTTAACTATTCTTTAACATATTGTTTTCTAATCTAATTATAATTTAACATTGAAACTAAAGTTTAACATATTGTTTCTTCCATACAATGCAAATAAAATTTAAAACATTTAAGCAATGCAAATGAATTTTTTTGAGCTCGAAATTACCTAGCTTTCAAACTCAAAATGATTTGTTCGATTTCAATTTAGGGTTTCAATTTCTAAGCAATTAGGGCTTTTAATGCAATTTTTTTTGTTTCAATTCAAACTAGGGTTTTCAAATTCATTTTTTTTTGTTTGATTTGAATTCAAGGTTTCAAAAAGCTTGATTAGGGTTTCTAAATGCAATTTTTTATTTCATTTCTATTTCTAGGGTTTTGAAATACAATTTTTTTTGTTTCAAATTAGGGTTTTCAAATTCAATTTTTTTGGTTTAATCAAACAATTTGGATTTCAAAAGTTAAATTTTGTTTCTAAAACACAATTCAAGGTTCATTTTTATTTAAAAACCTTCAGTTTTCATTGCATTTTTTCGTCTATTTTTACAATTACTCATTTCTACTATAACAGGAAAAAAATGCTCAAAATATGAAATAAATTTAAAAAAACATGCCAAATTCACTTATTTTCTTCACAATTTCAATTAAAAATAGAAAAATGCAAAAAAATGGGGTGTGGGTATGTACCTGTAGCTATTTGTGGGGGTCATTGTCGCCAGCACTTGGGATCCCATCCGCTATGTAATGAAATCTATTTTTTTTAAATAAATAGTAATATAAAATAGGATCCCAATTTCTACAAATTGGGATCCTGTTTTGTGGTAATTGGGATCCCGTTCCTTTTCCATTGGTTTGGGATCCTATGGGAAACGGGATCCCAATTTTTAAAAAATGGGATCCCATTTCGTGTTTAGGCTCAGGATCCCGAAGTTGAATGGGATCCTGATTTTTAAAAATTGGGATCCTGATTATTAAAATTGGGATCCCGTTTTATCAAAGCCGATTTCAATTTTTTGGCTAAGGCAAAAACTTCGACATTTCGTGGACTCAACTTTGTGCACTTACCCTGTATGTAAGTTCAATTAGGTTTCATTAAGGGTATCCTAGCCAATCATTTCTCTTGAGTGATACTTCCCCTCGCTTCTCAAGGATTGAATGTCAAGCTGCATCCAGCTTAATTCAACACCAAGGTAGTTAGATGTTCATAATAAATCTATTTGCATCATAATACATTTCTATCAAAAAAAATTAAAATGTTCTCATTGCAATACATAACATTCCATTAATTCAAAACATATTCATTCTTTTAGAATCAATAACATCTTATCACATATTCACATATTTTATTCATCTAACAAACATGTGAAAGTCACATTTTACATTTATCAACATTTTCACTCATAATGGTAAAAGTAACTTGGTAACTATGAAATGAGATGTAACATACTTTCCCCCCTTGTGAATCATTTTCTGTAATGATTTTAAACACATATAGAGATATATATAATCAAATAAAGGTTTTACCTTTAATTCATCATGTAAGAAATAAGCATCTTCTATTAATAACAATACATTCTTTCCTCAAAGCATGACCTTTTGCAAACTTGTCCATGTTGGACTTGCATCAAGTGCCCAAACTAACACATAGGGAGATTTTGTGTGCTTTCACACATTATTTCCATTATAGAGATATACGTCATAATCATAGTAAATTCCTTGTACTTCACAAGTACCATAGTGACCATATCCTATATGACACCTATACCGCCATGTTTGGACAAAACTTGTTCTCATTGGCTAACTGAATTGTCCTTAGTGTAACTCTAATAGATAAGGAATTATGGTGTATTGTACACTATATTGTGGGTCCCATCCTTTCCTTCGGTGTTTATGCCATCAGACAACTTAGAATCCAAAATTGTCCATCACTGACACAACTATCTACTTTAAGCACAATTATACTGCTTCATAATTTTAAGCTTGTATCAACAAGTTTTCCTTGATCCTCTTGATATCTTATTCCCTTTAACAACCTTTCTGATCTAAGGTTAATTCAATAAATAGTAATTCACAAATTCAAGTGATCAACTTGAACCATAGGTTTAAAGAATATGAATGTTATGACTCTCTTTTGCTCAATTAGGGTCTTTCACCTAATGAAAAGACATAGATACCACACCAAAAATCTAGGTGGCTCACTCAATCTAATGTATGTATGATGGAATTATTCCTAAATTAAATGATCTAGATGCAATAAATTGATAAAATGGATTGATTATTAAGTGAAAACTATTGAAATGCATGTTGTTTGAAAAGACATTGTGTAATGCAGAAACACCTAGAAATAAATGCAAAATTTGAAACATAATTGGATTAAACTAAAGAGGTGCACCTGTAAACTTGATGAAGACTTGAAATGACATCTGGAATGTTGTCGATGCTAGAAATTTGGCCTACTAGGACTCATTCGCCATTCTAGATGAATTAGTCCTAGTTCAGTAAAACTGAGCCGGAACCCATTTCAGACAAAAGGGTATCCAGAAATGTAGAAAACCCTGTTCAAGCTTGGAAATGGACTCATTTGCCACTGATGGTGAATGGTTCAATTTTGAATTTTTGAAGATCCAAAAGAGGAAACAAGAGCTCTCATTCTACACTTTGGCTTTCTATAGGTGTCCACTTTTGAACCTCTAATTTCCGAACCTGAAAGTGACTTTTTGTTGATAATTTTCCTTGGACAATGAATAGAAGACCTAAAAAACTTTGCAATACAATCTTCAATGATTTCTAAGCCTCTAAGATGCCTAAATCTACAAACACACAAGAAGAGAAAGAGAAATGTTGGATGTTAGGGCATGGGAGGTTTGCCTAGGTCAAACCCCTTTTAGGTAATTAAACCAAAATAGAGAAATAATGTAACAAAACATGCAATAATGGAGGTTATTACCTTTCCATGATGATTGGTCTTGAATGTATGTAGAAAAACATGAAGAATCTTCCCTTGAATGTCTTAAAATTGCTCTTAATGACTTGAAATGATGAAACCCTAGCTTGCTTGACTTGAGATGGAAGAATGATGGATGAATAATGAAGAATGGTTAATGAACATGAATTAGGGTTTAGAGACTTGATTTTATAGGAAAACCACCATATTTACCCATTAATTGGATCCTTAAGGCCGACATGAAAAAGTATTAAACTTAATTTCTAGTTTTTCCTGCTCAAAGGTCAAATTTGACCCAAATGGGACTCATTCACTGCCTTGGGTGAATCAGTCCCACCTATAAGGGACTCATTTTCCACAGGTGGTGTATTAGTCCCAATGGGGCCCATTTGATAGCTATGATGCCAGGAAGTTAAGAACTAAGGTTTATATGGTCACTTTGTTGCTTATTTCATCAAATATTGCCTCAAGATGCATAAAATGGGGTAATAGGGGCCTATTAGTGATGATGTAAAGGTCAATTAGGGATTAGGACACAAAATTCAATGTGAAAGTGTGATTAAATACACAATACTAAATTGAGGTCCACATAGCCTAGGAAGGAACACGAACCAATGTGAATGTGCAAGACACATTACAACACTAGATTATCATTAAGTTTATTTTACAAGCCTTCTAGATTAATGTGAGGATGTATTTATAATGTTGAATGGGTTCATTAAGTCTAGAAAAGTGTGAAATTATTTTACAACACCTTTACAAGACATTGATAAATACATTTGAAAGGGTCCAAGACCTAGTGTGGATGCATAAAACACCTCACAACACTAAATCGAGGCCTTATTAAGTCTAATTTATGTCAAGCAAGAAACACCCATTTCTCTATGGTACATTTAGCCCCCACTTTAGTGAGAGAATGAACTTGCTTCAAACTCACACTAAAGTAGACATTCAAGAGAGATATAAGTGTATAATTGTAGATGAAAAAGGATGACAAAGATCAAGAAGGTAGTAAAGCCCCCAGGATGCAAGATCCTAAGTCAAACCAGTAAGATACATCATCATGCAATGGAAAGAACTAGAAGGAATGAAAAATGGGGCAAAAAAGGTGTGCTCACTCTGGGGCCATAGATCTTCAAGTTATCTATGGGGTGAGTTGTCCTAAAAGATAAAACATACACTAGTTGGTATTACACTAGTTGGTATGCACATAGGTGGCTAGGGGAAAGTCATGTCTCAGAATGGGCTTCCCGCCCAACCATACCAAAGTTATACCTCCTAATAACTTTAATAAGGCGCCACAAAGGAAAATGGTTTTTGTAAATGTTTTTGAATGTGTAAAGATTTTTGCTAAAGGGTATTTTTCTTTGTTCATGTAAGGTATTCTTCTTAGGGAGCATTATGCCTAATGTCTGCAAAAGAAAACAAGTGAAGGTGTCAGATCATTATCCATGGGATGCCTCATTCACATCAAACCACTTTAGTTGATCATACACTGTTGGAAGGAATCAAACCCAATGACACCACCAAGGAGAGGATATGTCATAAGGAAAAGTAAATCATGCCATGAAATTTGAAAAAAGATGTTGTCTATGTATGCCCCCACTTTAAAGTTGTTGCTAACACCATTACTGTGAGCAATTTCTTTAAAGTAGAAGAGAGTATGAGAGCTTATTAAAAAATCCCTATGCCAAGTCATATGTTTTCTATAAGTTGCATCATGAAGAAAGATAGTACATGTCACATGCGAATCATTCTTAATCATCCACATCTCAAGCTTGGCTCTTATATTTTCATGAAAGGTTAACGACAAGTCAAAAGAGATAATGACAAGTGGCATATGAGGACAAGGCTATCAAAATCCTTGACCCCACTTAGTGCAGGACAAAGGTGAGCCTAGAATGGATGAAAGGAAGTATCAGGTAGAGGAATGAGGTGCTCCAACAAAAGGAAGAGCACCACACTCCTTGAGAGGTTGAATTTTGTTGTTGTGCAAAGTCTTAGATGAATGTGGAGAAAAGGGATATACCCCTAGATTTTTCTTGAAAGAGTATGATATGCCAATTTGGGTCATGCATTCATTGCATCTATGTGTAGGAGGGAGATTGTATCTGATACCATAACAATCTTCCAAGTTAGATGAAGGGGTTGTGTTTTTATGATGAGTGGTTTCTTTACAAGAACACAAATCCTTTTTAATGTTGTGTGTCGTTGCTTCATGAGGGATGGGAGTTATATTTCTCCCATCACCACCATGAGGTGATTTGGTAGAACTAAGTTGAGTGAATGGGACACAAGGTTATTTGGTTTGATATTGTGATATTTCACATTCTCCCTTAAAGGTAGGTGTGAAACCCCAATCGCTACTAGAAGTTTTTTTTGAAAATGAATTCATTTGTATATGACTCTGTGGACCATGAGGGTGAGATTTTGGAAATGTTATGGAAAGGAGGTGTACCATCTAATGGCCCCCTATTATCACAAAATATATTTTTTTTCAGTGAAGAGTTAGCATCAACTTGTATAGGTTGGAATTTTTATTTAGGAATGAATGGATTAGGGGAGTGGGATGTGTTGTGATCAGTTGATGGATAGCTTTGCTCATCAACATCAATTTTGTATATCTTGTTGTTGTATTCAAATTTCATTGTACATGGTGAAGGGTAGATGGGACTCCTTTCATAGCATGAATCCATGGTCTCCCTAGGAGAATATTGTATGGAAGGGGTCCTTGCATGATATAGATAGAGGTAGGAAACACTATAGGTATAACCTAAATAGGTAATGTGATTATCCCTAGTGGTTTCCTATTAACATTTTCAAATCCATGAATATGAACATTATTAAGTTGAATGGGATTTTTCTCCATGCCAAGATTTTTTAGGAGTTCCATGCTACAAACATTAATTTCCTCTTCATTGTCGATGAGAGTGTGCCTAACTAAATTTTCATTAGTGATCACCTTTATCATCAAGGGATCATTCTTGTTTTGAATCTCAAGTGAGGGAAATTCATGTTTAGGAAATTTTATTTTTGACTGGGTGGCTTGCATGGGATGAGGAGGATGTTACATTATTCAATTTTATGTAAGATTGGATCTCCTCCTTTATTTGCAACATTTCATGAAATAGAAGTTTGACTGTAGGTGAGAGTTGAATGTGTTCCCATACAGATATATTAGTAGGAGCCTTTTTAAGGTCTTCAACTCTAGGAACTTTGTGAAGAAAAGGTAATGTTGTAGGAGTTTTGTGTGGTCCCTTAGATGTTTGAGTCACTAAGTGAAAAATTAGTGGCTGGAAAATATTTTTATGAGTAGATTGCATAATGGATTTCAAGACATTTCTGAATTTTTGGTGTGATTCACTAATGGAAGGTGACTTAGGAAGCTCACTAATTAAAGGATATCCCATTTGTGTCATCATAACCTCAATAATTTTGTCTTTAGTGGCATGATGTGTTGGTGAGGGGATTCAAATGTCACATTAAGATTGTCTTGCATCATTATAGTTTTCCTAGGTGGAGAATTTTTTAGGAGAATAGCAAGCCAATTTTTTTTGACAAATTCATAGGTTGGTTCTTCTAAAAGGACTTCATTGCAAGTAGGGGAATGATCAATTGTTGAATATTGTTTTTCAAGAGGGGTTTTGCAACTTGTGAAGGGGGAAAACTAAGATATCCATGGCCTTCATCGATTGTGTTGTCTAACATCAAAGTTTCTACTTCACAACTAGGAGAGATACTAGAAGAAGAAAAAATGTTGTCATGATTACCTATGGTTGTATTGTCTTCTTTATCAATGTCTTGTCCACTAAGAGAGGTAAGAGGAGAGAAACAACTAGGATTCTCAAAACTCTCATGGATTTTTTCTTCTACCAAAATATCTTCATCACCAATAGGAGAGATATTAGGAGAGGAAAAAATATGATCGTTAGTCCAATGTCCAAGGTTGTACTCTCTTTCACAAAAACACTCTCATAGGGAGGGGATCGGAAATGTTTCTTAGCATGTCTAAATATGTAAGGTACTACAATTGTTTGAGTAAAAATGAAAATCACATGTAACCATTTCATGCAATGTTTCAACAATATGAACAATGTATATGCAAAGGTACAAAACATTCTTATCCAATATATGCAAGATTTGAAGAATGCAAACAATGTACATGCAAGAATGAAAAGCACTTTTATCAAACTTATGAAAAGTTTTATGAATAGAAATATTGTATATACAAAAGTGAAAGGTACTTTTATCAATGTGATGCAAAATTGGAGAAATGGAAGCATTTTCAAATGTAAGGATGTTTGCAATGATTAAAGTGATTTGAAGAATGAGTAATCTAAAATGATGTTTTTGAGCTAGATGCATAAAAAAAAAATCCAAAAACTTTCCATACTTATACTATATGATACTAGGAGGCTTAAGAAGCATAGAAATGAGGTTTCTGATTTTGTCATAGTCAGTCAAAATTTTGGACAAGGGTTGATTCGTCCAGTATGGAAAATGAGTCCCAGTACTATTTTTTTGCAAAATTTTTAGAAATTTTGAAATGTTTTCGATATGTTTGATGTTGTATGATCCAGACCTAAGATGAAGATGCATAATTTCAGAAATTTTTAAGAAAATTATATGCAAAAATACAAGCTAAATGACCATTTCACTAATGCAAAAATTTGAAACCCTAGATGCAAATTAACCAATGCAACACTAATGCAATTTAAGTGCAAGCTATGATTAGGATGAAAATGGACTCCAAATCAGAAAATAAGATGTTCAAAAATTAGGTTCACCAATATGAACCAAATATTTTAATGGCTAGGTGGAATAGGAATGCTATGACTCTCTTTTGCTAAATTAGGGTCTTTCACCTAATGAAAAGAGATAGATCCCACACCAAAAATATAGGTGGTTCAATCAATCTAATGTATGTATGATGGAATTATTCCTAAATTCAATGATCTGGATGTAGTAAACTGATAAAATGGATTGATTATTAAGTGAAAACTATTGAAATGCATGTTGTTTGAAAACACATTATGTAATGAAAAAACACCTAGAAATGAATGCAAAATATAACCAAATTGGATTAAACTGAAGAGGTGCACCTGTAAACTTGATGAAGACTTGAAATGACATCTGGAATGTTGTTGATGTTGGAAATTTCTCCTATTAGGACTTATTCACCATTTTGTGTGAATTACTCCTAGTTTTGTAAAACTGAGTTTAAACCCATTTTAGACGAAAGGGTATCTAGAAATGCAGAAAACCTTATTCAAGACTAGAAATGGGACTCATTCACCACTAATGGAAAATGAGTCCACTTTTGAGTTTTTGAAGATCCAAAAGACGAGACATGAGCTCTCAGTCTGCACTTTGGCTTTCTATAGGTGTTCACTTCCAAAACTTTGATTTCCAAACCTAAAAGTGACTTTTTGTTGATATTTTTCCTTGGAAAACAAAGAGAAGACCTAAAAAACTTTGTAATACATTCTTCAATGATTTCTAAGCCTAGAAGATGCCTAAATCTGTAAACAAACAAGAAGAGAAAGAGAAATGTTGGATGTTCGGGCATGGCGTATTTGCCTAAGTTAAACCCCTTTTAGGTAATTAAACCAAAATAGAAAAAGAATGTAATGAAACATGCAATAATGGAGTTTATTACCTTGCCATGATGATTGATCTTGAATGTCTATAGAAAAACATGAAGATTTTTCCCTTGAATGTTTAAAAATTGCTATCTTAATGACTTGAAATGATGAAACCCTAGCTTGCTTGACTTGAGATGGAAGAATGATGGATGAATATGAAGAATGAATGAATGTGAATTATGGTTTACAAACTTGATTTTATAGGAAATTTTCCTTATTTACCCGTTAATTGGATCCCTAAGGCCAACATGAAATAATATCAAACTTAATTTCTAGTTCTTCCTGCTCATAGGTCAAATTTGACCCAAATGGGACTCATTTGCCACCTTGGGTGAATCAGTCCCACTTGGTAGGGACTCATTCACCACATGTAGTGAATTAGTCCCAGTGGGGCCCATTTGACAACTAAGATGCTAAGAAGTTAAGAAATAAGGTTGATATGGTGACTTTATCGGTTATTAATATTGCCTCGAGATGCACAATATGGGGTAATAGGGGCCTATTAGTGATGATGTAAAGGTCAATTAGGGCTTGGGACACAAACTTCAACGTGAAAGTGTGATTAAATACACAACAATAAAATGTGGTTCACATAGCCTAGGAAGGCACAAGAACCAATGTGAATGTACAAGATACATTACAACACTAGATTATCATTAAGTTTATTTTATGAGCCTTGTAGATTGATGTGAGGATGTATTTATAATGTTGAATGGGTTCATTAAGTTTAGAAAAGCGTGAAATTCTTTTACAACACTTTACAACACCTCTACAAGACATTGATAAATGTGCATTTGAAATGGTCCAAGACCTAGTGTGGATGCATCAAATTCCCCACAACACCAAATCAAGGCCTTATTAAGTCCAATTTATGTCAAGCAAGGAACATCCATTTTTCTATGGTACACAACTTAATCACATAGGTAATCCCATCCTTAGTTTACCCTTATCCCAGGATAAGATCATCAAATCAATGAATATTCCAACCATGTAGGTTAGTCACAACCTATGTGATATGGTACCAAATGACAATCAAGTAAATATCCCAACCCACTAGGTTATTCACAACCTAGGGTTTTTATTCAATAATCAAATAAAACATCGATCAAGCGATCATCAAGTAGAGACCCACAACATGGATTGCATGTCATTAAATCCTATCTAGGACGATATGTTTTCATACCAACATTAATGCTTTGTTTTCTAACCTTTTTAACCTATAGGGTTTACCTAGCATAATATGCTATCAAAAAAAGTTACCTCATACATGTACTTATGACACATTTATCAAGAAACTGAAAAAAAATCCTTATTTCAGCTATTCAACTAAGCATTTCCTTTAAAAGCTCTTTCTTTGATGTAGTATTTAATACTATCATGATTACCTATTCCATAACATGGAATACTTAGTAATGAATAATTTAGTAAGATATATAGGCTTTATCTATCATAGTAATATTGGTATATTCAATACTCCTTATTATGGAGTACATTCAATCACCCAAATAAAAACCTCAACAACTAGAATAGTAATATTCTTTTTCCTTATAGAAAATTAATGCATTTTCCACACAAGAAAACAATAACACTCAATCTTTTAAAAACATGTAAAGTATAAATGAATAAAGACCATATTCCTGTAAACGCTAAAATCTAATTGATCAAACTAGTTTTCTAATTCGTTCCTCTCCAAAATCAGCTTGCTAATTTCCTCTTCAATACTCCAATTCACTCATAGAAATATCTCGCGTTAACTCCCTCACTATAAGCTCAAAAATTTCTCTCAACTCTAAATAAGAATATATCTGATATAAAAACAACAAAATGCAAGTATGTCGTGTATCCAAATGAGGAAAATGGCTCACTTAAATTTAACAAAAAACTAGAGACTTTAATGCCTATAAGCATGCTAAGGAAATTGACATTTCTCAGCAACATCAATCGATTCAGTAATATTTAACAAAGGTGGAAAAGTTTCAAGTTAATACTCAACAAAATAGTTCAACAGACCGACCACCTATTATGCCAACTATGTGTTGAATAATGAATTCTAGCACATGTTTACTATGAATAAATTGACTTGCAGGAAATAGACTTCTATTTGGTTTATGCACTTCACATAATGGCCCGACCTATTTCCTTTTTTCATGCATTTGGTGTTTGTTGTTCATGACCAAGTCAGCATTTAAAATGGTCTTTCAAATATCTCGTATCACTTTTGACTGAGTCTCATACACATTGTGTTGTATTAGCAAGCATGTCGATGCATTTTGTATGACTGTTGTGCTTCCCTTGATGTCTTATTCCAGCATTTAAATAACATTTAAAGTTTTTATATCATGTGCGCTATATAATGCATTTTACCTCCCCTAAAATTCTAGTGCTTAACGCATGCGTTAGATGGTTTATACTATGCATTCATATCACATAAGTATGGTTTCCTACTATGCGTTTACAAAGTTTACTTTCAGAATTTATATTAATTAAAATATGTTTTGGGATATACTCTTTAAGATGGCTTACATGCAGGGCCTATAAGCAGTGCGATGGTTTGTACACTATACGTTGATTACATATATATGTATATATATATATATATATATATATATATATATATATATTATAATGTTCAACATTATAATAAATGTATATATATTATTTATTTATTTTGATCGGTAAGTAAGAGATTTAATATTGATATGGAAGAAAATTACAATGCTTGAGCCCAACCTAGGTGACCTGAAACACCGTTCTACCCAAAATACACAAAAAATCCTTGACACAGGCGACACCCTACATAGCGTTACCAACCTTCTACATTTACAGACCATCAGACATTATGTCAAGAGATACATGGATAATGTTGTTCCTCGGCCTAGCTTAAAACAAACCCAGCACAAACACTACTTTTCATGAAAGGAAACAAAAGGAGAAGATACACCCATCACCATAGCTCTGATCACCATACATTCTACTGAACAAAAACCCAAAATTCTTGCTTCCAGGTCGAGTCTACAACTTGAGGCAAGTGAAATTTCTTCCTTAGAAAGTCCACACCAGCACTAGCCAACCTCCTATGCTCCATCAGTTCTAGCCCATTCACGTCCAATTGAAATGGATAATAATTTACTAGTGCCTATGGGTCATTGAGAAGATGGAGGTCTTGTAGACATGGAATGCCCTTCCCCAAGCGTGTTGCAGCTAGAGCCCTGTCTAACCCAACTAGCATGTCCTTTGAGAATTGACGCCGCATAATTACCCTCACTTCAACCTTGGAGACCCCGATATCCAATAGTCCCACCAAAACCCATGAGGAGATGCATGAATCCAACCTATATCCTTCAACTTCCTCCATAAAATCCTTCCCTGCCATACATTTGATGGCTACAAAGACTAGATAATCAGGATGGCATATAAGGCATTGAAGACCTAGAGTTGTTATCTGTCCTTCAAACACAATTTTCCTCTTCGAGCCCTTAAGTTGCACTTGTGTAACCATTCATCCCATATCAAGTTCCTTGGCCAAAACCAATAGAATGAATCGACTCATCTAGCTTATGTGAGAATGTAGACTTAGAACAAGAGAAGAGCTCCTACTGGTTAAAAGAAACAAAGGTCGTGCTCTACAATAATATCATAGTAGCTAGAAAACCATCCCTAAAAGGATGTCACATGCATCTTCACCAAGCTAGAAGACAATGATAAAATTAACACCATCTAGATGTTTTCTAAAGAACTCATGCATACTCCTATGCTAATGCTTCCACCTCACCTTATGAAATGCCACCTAGCCATCCCACCATGTTATTCAAGAAAACTTGGAAATAAATAAATCCTTCACCTGACCACTCCAATGTGCCTGCCACTTCACCCTCTATAGTGAAGTGGCACCTGCCCAACTGCCCACATCGATTAGCCAACTTTGAGATTGACTGTGCATACCTCCTTTAAGGATATCCCATCTACTCCAAGATTTGAGAAAGAATCAGCCTCTTGATTCCCCTCCCTTAAGGTGTGATTAATTTCATAGTTCTCAAAGGTATTCAACTATGCTATTGTAACTTCAAGGAATGGGTTTAGCCTCCAATTCTAAAATTTTCCTATGTGTAGAGTGTTGATAACCAAAAGTGCATCCCCTTCAATAATTATATTCCTTAGTTTTAGCTCCAAACAAAATTTTATCCCATGCAAGATAGCTTGAAGTTAAATGTATATGTATTATTATATATATATGTAACTTATTCTTTGAAATATATCTATAAATATATTTATTGGCGATTTAATACACTAGTATAAAAATAGCAATAAACTAATGCAAAAACTACTAAAAATTGCTTATAAATGACTATAGTTCATCACGTGACCACTAGTAGTTTATTGCCAGTCATATATAACATGACCAGATTGATGACTAAATCATTTTTAGTCATTTATTGGTTGTTTTGATTGATCGATTTGGTAGTATATTTAGTCATTGATTTAGTCATGCATTGTTGTGTTCTAGTCACTTATTTAGTCACTTTTTTTCCACTATTATGTTTAGTTGCTTATTTAGTCATTGATTGTTGTAATCTAGTCACTTATTTAGTCATTTTTTATTCACTAATATATTTAACTGATCACTTATTTAGTTGTTGATTTAGTCATTCATTGTTGTAATTTGGTCACTTATTTAGTCATTTTTTTATTCACTAATATATTCAGTCATTAATTGTTGTTAACTGGTCACTTAGTCAGTCTTATTCACTGTTCACTATTTTCTATCAATTCGTAGTATATCTAGTCAATTTAATTATTAATTGATGTCAATTAGTAGTATAGTTAGTCATTTTAATATACTATTATTTGAGGATTTAAGCATAAAACACAAAAATAGACATCAATAATCAATTGCACACAATGAGATAGCCATTGAGAAGGAAAAATTGATGAGCTTTATAAATAAAAGAAAGGTGTTCCAATTACAACTTAGAAATAGAGTATTACAATTGTTATTTTTAGTCACAAGACTGAAAAATCCGAGTTACAATGTTGCACATAAATGACTACAAGAAAGAAACTTCTCCAAAAAAATTTGCAACGATGGAAACACATGCTTGAAGCCCTTCGATGGGAGAACATACCCCTTTCATCTCTTAAAACCTCTACAATGATGTGGGCAATCTTCCTAGAGCAAGTTGTAATCTATAGAATCCAAGAAGGAGAGTGTTGATCGTGTCCCATATATGAAGCTCTCTCCTTCAATGGAGTCAACAATAACCAAGCTAGATTATTTCCTCCTTTATATGCAACGTGCCATATGATATGAGCAATAGAGTGTTTTCTTTTCCACCATTAATGAAGTTGTGCCTCAATACAACTAACAAAATTACTATTAATCTCAATTCATAAAGAATAAAAGTGCATTCTATATTGCAAGTTTACAAAATTCCAAACCTAGCAGAAAGATAAATCAATTAAAAAATTGAAGCCTTATCAACAAATGCCTTAAATAAAGTGTTCAACATAGGCCTAAAATATGTATATTGAACCCTTGATTTCAGAACCTTGTTCAAAGTTTAAGAAAGATGATGTGCTCAGATTATAGAATGAAGGCTATCAACACTAACTAGACTTGAACAACATTATCAATAGAAATTTCCTAGAAACCAAGCCCAAGAATGCCATTAGACTTAATTAGAAAACAAAAATGTCAACCTTGGTTCATGTGTTGTTTGAGTAAAGACCTGCACCATGGAAGAATCTATTTATACATAAATTGTAAATTAAGTTGATGATATTTAAAGATCTTTCATATCCAACTGGGAAGCCTTAACATCCAAAAAATTACTAACCTGATGTTTCACAAAAAATTTCCCAACTGTGACATCATCTTTACTTAAGAAACCAAATATTGATCCATTGCCATATTGAATCTCACATGATTATCCTTCACCAAAAAAATATGATATATATTAGCTTTTTACCAACTTCCTTAATATCCCCATGTAAGCAGACTAAAGTAAGTGAGGTTGAGGGTTTGAAGTAGAGTACAATCTTCTTGGTATGTGCTTGACTTTGATGACTTGTATCTTGAATCAAAATAGAAAGCTAGATGCACTATAAAATAATTGTTACAAAAATAACCACAGAATCCTCTTTAATTAAAATAATCCTTCTAGATATTTCAATTAATTTCTAAGAGAGCTAATTTCACTATCCAAACAACCATCAATCTATTTATTAAATATAATTTTCTAGAATTCAGAATTTGAATGTAATGAAACTAACCATAATTACCAAATATTTGACACCAAAATGTGGTACAAAATGAATTGTTTGATATAATGCCTCAAAGAGATGTCATCTCATGGAATGAAATGATATGATTGCAAAATGTGCACAAAATGGATTTTGCAAGGAAGCTCTCAAAACCTTTGAATTAATTAAGCACTTTGGAACATTGATATTGTAATCTTTTCTTGTGTTCTAGATGCATACAGTCATGCAGGATTAGTAGATGACGGCTACACATAATTCACACGTTGAAGTAACCCTTATTCTTTTACATATATAGTTGATCATTAGGTGTGCATGGTTAACCTTTGTGCCCATGCTGGCTATCTTGAGAACACCCTAAACATTATTATTGAGATGCTAGTTAAAAATTTGCTTCATGTGGATCATATATGAATATAGGCTAAGTATTCTAGTAACACTACTTTTATATTTGGATCCTAAAAATGTTGCAACTTATTTTTTCTCTAAGACATCTGTGTAGAAGCAGGCAGGTGTGGTGAGGTTCAAATAGTAAGGAGATTGATGAAAGATAGAGGAATTAAAAAGATACATGCATCTAGTTGGATTGAAGGGCATAAAATGGTACATACTTTTTTGTGTAGGAGACAAATCACATCCACAAACATGGGAGATCTATGGAAAATTGGAGAAATTGGCTTGGAAAATGAAGGTAATAGGGTATTTCCAGGTTTAGGACTTTTACACAATGTTGTGGAATAGAAGAAAAAAAATCATTTATTTGCCACCATAGTGAAAAGTTAGCAATTGCATTTGGTTTGTTAAACATGGCCCATGGTAAAACTATTAGAGTTGTTAAGAACCTTCGAGTATGTTTTGATTTTCACACTACATCTAAATTCAACTCCAATATTGTTGCAAGAGAAATTTTTCTAAGAGATGTGAACCATTTCCATCATGTTAAATAGGGGCAATGTTCTTCTGGAGAATATTGGTGATGCTAAATGAAACAATCTGAAAAGTAGGCTTACACTATAATAATGTGCACTACATGAGATATCTAGTAATAATGAAGGGACATCCATCAAATCATAACAATAGGGTTTTTTTTATCATATGTTCTAGTTACAAGTTCCCTACTAGACATACATGAAAATGTGGAAGCAATATACACAAGGCCAACAAACTATTTCAAAAAAATGCCTCAAAGAAATGTGATATTCCTTTTTTATAGTTTAACCACAATACCACACCATTTTGACATGATCCTTGTAGTGATGTGGGATGTTACCACTACACCACACCATTATTGATTGACTTTCATGGTAATGCGGGATGTTACTGCTACACCTCACCGTTATTGCTCAGCCTTTGTAGTAATGTGGGATGTTACCACTACACTACACCATTATTACTCGGCCTTCATGATAATGCAGGATGTTACCACTACACCACACCATTATTGCTCAACCTTCGTGGTAATGCAGGATGTTACCGCTACACTGCACCTTGTCTTCTTTTCTCTTGTAGGGATGCAAGAGAAGTATTTGAGTTACTGCCATACCACACATTTATTGGTCAACCTTCATGGTAATGTGGGATGTTACCGTAACAATGCACCATGTCTTCTTGGCTCTTAAAGTATGGCAGTATTATGAAACTTGTCACAATAGTCTTGATATGCCCTGCATACACACCCCAACTTAGTGCTTGGAAAAGTTGGGGACCCCCTTTGTTTTCTTTCATTTTGTTGGTTTGTTTCAGTGTGTTCCACATTTTTTTCTCATTTTATCTTTTCCCTCTTTGCTCATTTCATTTTCCATCTCTCATTTTGTGTTTGTTGTCATTCTGGTCTTGTCCCAGAGTTGTTCACAACCCCTAGACCTTGCTTGTTTTCCGTTCTCAAGATCGGTTTTTAGAACGAAACCCGAACTTGTCCTCGAGAGAGTGTTTAGGTTTTAGGTGTTGTCCCAAATTGGATCTCCACTTTCTTTCCATCTTTGTTTTGTCAGAATTGGGCTTCAGAATGGAAATAGCACCTAACACCTTTAAGAATTTCAATTTTTGGTTCCATCCTGAATCTCTGATTCTTTATTTTCTTTTGTTTGGTTAAGAATCAGGTATTAGACTGGAACTGAAACTAGGAAATTTTGAAGGTTCTTGTTCCTAGTTTTGGCCCAATCCTAATTCCCTCTTTCATTGTTCTTTTCACCTATCGGGTTCGGCTTTCAAAACTTCCTCTGAACCTTGTACTTTTTATGAAGGTTCCTTTGTTGAGTCTATTCCCGATCCCAATCTCTAGGTCATTTTGCTTCATCTTGTCTTTGATTTTCTTTTTTCATTTGGCTTCATTTCATCTTCGGTCTTTGCATCTTTTCACATCATCTGTTTTATTTTTAGAGTCTCAAAGATCCAAAAAATATATATAAAATATCAAAAAGACAAAAAAATAATTAAAAAAATACAAAAAAATTAATACTTTAAACGAGCAAAAAAAAAAGAAAAAAAATCTTTAAAAAGCTTCATGTAAATGAAAATGAAAATGAAAAAAATAATAAAAGACTTTGAATGTTTCAGGTTTTTATTTGAACCCAATTTCCCACAACAACTCCCCACAATAAACAAAGGGAGAAAAATAAAAAGGTTGCAAAGGTTCAGGAATCACCCAAAACCCAACCCTGCAACAATAAATAAAGTTTCCCATCAAATTTTGCGCTAGGCCGAAACTTGGAACAAGTGAATAAAATGTCCACCTTTTCAGGTAAACTCGAATCCCACGTCCAATTTTGTCAAAATTCAAACCCCCGATGGACATTACCAAAATTGTCAAATGTAGACCTGCTCTAGAACCCGTGCACATAGTTGAAAGGGGCTTAATTTTTAAAGGGTTTTGAAATGAAAGACTCTCAAAGCCTGATACCAAACAAAAGTAGGCATGAAAAATATAGAAGCATTCACAAGACCATGTGGGTTGTTTTAGATGCCTTCAAAGAAATCTTTCCTTATAAAATGACATAATTGCAAGAGTTGCATCAAATCGAATTTAATGAAAAGTCCTTAGAAACTTCCAAGAATTGCGCATAATGGGATTTTGATGTTTGGGGGCTTTAGAAACTTCCAAGAAAATGCAATCGGCTGGTATAAAGTCAAAATTTAGAAACTTTTCCAATATTTCCCTTGTTCATGCATAGAGAAGGCAATGAGTATTCAACAGAATGCCTTAAAGGGATCTCATGGTAGCAATTTATGCATAAAACATGTTTGTGAAAATGCCTTTGAAAAACTTTCAGGAAAAGGAAAAATAATGAGACATGAAGAGGCCAATGAATTGTTCATAAAAACGCCTCTAAGGAATGCAAAGAGGTGAAAGCATTGGACGGTGCTCAAGAATTATTTGACAGAGTGCCTCTAAAGATTTGTCATCTCATGGAATACAATGATTGCAGAGGATGAGCACGTAGATGGAGTGTGTTGCATACAGAGGGTCCATGAACTTTTGACAGATCACATAAAATGAAACTTGACTTCCCTAGTAAACATGCATGTAATATGTGGATGCAAAGAAATGGTGCACAAAATGTTTCACAAAATGTATCCAATAAAAGTGGTCTCATGGATTTCATAATTGTTGGATATGCACAGATTGAATACATTGAAAGAGGGCTTTAAAAACTTACAAGACAAATGCAATTGGCATATGTATTTAGCCACATTATGCAACCTTTAACCAAATATTTCAAATTTAGTTCATGCCACATAATGGAAGAATATTTTTATTAGGCGTTGTGGTTGTAAATACCCCAACATAAATAAATGCAAAATCTAAGTCATAGGAATGCATAAACAAAGCATGTGTCTATAAATTGTTTGATAGATCGCCTCAAATGAGATGATGTGTCATAACATGCAATGATCACAGATATGCACAAAACATATTTGCTAAAAGAACTTTAGAACATTCCAAAAAAATGTCAATTGCGGGAAAACAAAATGTATACGAAATGTGAGAGCATAGATGCCCAAAAATATGTTAGGCTCGAAACTTTCAAACAATGCATAGGGGAAAAAAATGAAATGGTGGACATAAATACAAGTGTGGGCACAATAGGTTAGTGAATTATTTGATTGAATGCCACATAGAGTTGTCATCTCATGGAGGAAAATGATTGCAATATTTGCATAAAATGAATGTATTGAAAAAGCCTTGATGGTTGTCAAGCTAATGCAAATGGTGGATGAAAATGAAACAAAATGTGGAAATATTCACAAGGCATGTGAACTGTTCGACACGATGCAACAAGGAAATGAATCATCCCATATAGTGAAATGATTACAAAAATGCACAAAATGTAGAAGCATAAACGAAAGGGGGTGTAAACTGTTTGAACAAATGTGAAAGCATAGACAAAGGAAAATGAATTGTTAAGAAAGATTCCTTCATAACGTGTCATTTCATCAAACACGATGAGCTCAAGAAATGTTCACAATAGAATGGATTTTGAGTAGAAGTTTCTGAATTTTTTTTAAAGCAATTACAATTGGAAGATGTAAAACCACAGTTTCAAAGAAATGCTATCCCATCAAATACAATATTTGTAGAATAGGCACAAATTGAATTTGTGATGATAAGAATTGAAAATTATACACAAAGATGAATTACTTCATTCATACACATTTTAATAAAATTCTTGATTTTTAAAAGTTAAAATGGATCAATTAGTTGTCTGAATTAATAGTTTTATTTGATAATTATTGATTTAGTTGATTAATCATGCTCTTTTGGGTGATGTCTAGGTATTTTCTGAGTTTGAGGATTGAAATGGCATTCATATTTTAAATCCACATAGTCAATTATTTTAATGTTATTTTATTTCAAAATGACGTTAATTTTGAAAGTGGATTCAATTGATATTTCAATAATGGAAATTAGAATTTGTATACATTTAATTGAAATATTTTGGATAAATTAGTTAATTTTATGTATTAATGGATGGACTTTTTGATTTTTAGGTACTTAAAGATAACAAGAATGAATCAAGGATGATTTTCAAGATTGATGTGCAAAAGAGGAAATTGCGTAAAGAACAATTAGTTGGGAGTAAACTAAAGACATGGTGGGTCCACTTAGAGTTGTTTCTAGGAAAAGATGTTGCTTACATCATGCAAGATGGACTTAAATTCAAACTAGAGAATGCAGTTTCAATTGAAACTAACTAAAGTCAGCTACAACCAAACAAAAGATGAAAATGGGAATTGCAATTGTGAACTGGAGTTAACTAAAATTAGACAAAGGCTGAAAAATGAAGTTATCTTCGTGAAGAGTTACATGCACACAAAAGCTACATCTTTTGATGTCTCAGTTTTGGAGGGAATTATGTAATGATGAGCTATTTATTTTCAAATTTGCTCATTTGAAAAGAGTTATAATTTTAGGAAAAATTAGATAGAAATTTTGCTAGAGGTGATTAGAATTTAGCAGTAGGATAGATGATACATTTTTCTTGAATTCTTAGCGTAGTTGGGTGGATCTAAAGATACTAGTTTCCATACATTGGTGAATTTTCTAGAATTGTAAATGTTGTTTATCTATCTCATCACTGTAGAAACAGTTGGATTTAAACTTGCTTCATGTTTTACTCTAGAATGATATTTATTTGGTTAATTTTTTGATTTGAATCTTTTAAGGAATGAATGAAGTTTTATTTTTTCTTTTGTTCAAATTGTGATTTACGATCTGCTATTAAAGTTTGCACTGTGAATGAATGTTCAACTTTGTATTGATTATAGGTTGATTTGTTTTGCAGTTGTAGTTTAGGAATTCATTGAATAGTAACAGGTCTAGTTAACTAGATGAATCAACATTCTTTCCTCTCTTGTGTGTCCCTGATCATCTTTTTCCTTTTTTTATCCCCCAGTCAGAGTAGGTTTAGATAGAAGTTCAATCTTGCAACAACCAAGAAGCTCAATAACCAATAGGCCCCTTGAATATTACATCCTCATTGACTATTCAACAAAACAACAACATTGTGACCCAACATCTAGGACCTTGGAAGGTGATTGATTTAACGATTGTTTGTCTTTTTCAGGAGAGGTAAGGTGATTACATCTTGCCTGCATGTTGTTGTGTCAATTTGGCCATCAACAAAACTGGCACTAGAGGGAGGGCCACTTGAGTAGTTTTTGGTTTTGTTGCATGTTTGAGTGGGTTGGATCTTAGAAAATCCTAGCTTTGATGGATATCCCTTTGTGTATTCTTGGCATTGCTCATGAAATTTCTAATCACATGCATGACAGGCTTCCTTTATTTTTCCTTAACAATAGACAAAATGCTTCTAAACATTTCAATATTTGCATTGATTTAGTTATTTATCTCTAGGTTTAGCATGAAGATACCATTTGTCAATTATTCATCTAAAATTTTCAAGGTACAACATGGCAATGGTATGTTAATCTTCCACCAAATTGTATTTGTTAATGGGAAGAGTTAAGAATTATATTCTTGGATCAGTTTGACCCTTATATACGTAAATGAGATCCACCATTTCAATTTGCAATTATGAAAAGAACACCTCGAGAATTAGTTTACTTGTTCAATCATAGGTTCCTTTTTATGTTTCATCATGTTCTAAATTCAAATCTGATTATTGATGATCATGTGTTAAGAGAACATTATTTTCGGGGTATAAATCATTCATTGGCAGCAAAAATCAAAATTTTTGGGGAGGCTACGATGCTATGTGATGCATTTGACAAATCTCTCTTGCTGGCAGAATTTGGACTAGACATTGGAAACAAGAGTAATCAAAGTGAGAGCTATGATCTTGTGCTCACAAACTACCAACCTTTACCACCTTATGCTAGTTTACTCATCACCTAGATGCAATCATTTTCTCCATACATATATAACCTTCCTAATCCTCCAAACACCTCATTATCCAATGCTTCAGATCAGGTTAGGCCTATATAGGACCAATTAGAGAGTCGGGGTTTACAATCTGAGTCAACCACAGAGGTAAATTTTCCACCTTCCAATGAAATATTTGTGTCTTTATCATCTACTTTTAGTCATGATCCAAAACATAATGAATTAAATCATGATGAAATTATAAGCGAAGGATTAGATGAAAAAATGTATCATTTTCACAATTTATATGAAAAAGAGAGATAGATTCAAATTTCAAGCATAATGAAAAGATTAAATTACAATCTTATTTAGTTGAAGATGCTAATATTCATGAAAACAACAAAGAAGGTGAAGTATCAACACAAAATTGCTATCATGAGAAATCAACAATTGAGGTGTCTCCTCCCAGATCTTCTGAGCCAGATGAGCAATGAGTTGATGGATGGAGAAAGGAGTATGGTTCATGTTGGATAGATATACCATGTATGAAAAATTGATTAAGTTATAAATTGGAAGAATTAGGAAATCCAAAGCTATCAAAACTTGTTAGGAAAAATGGATGTAGGATACATAAGACAAATCAACATTCTCAGATGGATTGCCATGTTTTCCTTGGTAGGATGGAATTATATTTTTAGACAGTTGATCACTGTTGAGGAAATACTTATGGAAGATCCATGGAGTACGTATCCCCTCAATGAGGGAGATGAAATAGTTAGCACACACAAAAATTATAATAACTCTATTTGAAATGATGAGAGTAACTCTAAAAAGCTATCTAGTTTATCTCCATCATTCGATGACCTCAAGCCTTGCATTGAAATGGACTCTATGATAGACAAAGTTTCTTTACCTAGTGTAGATTTACTAGATGTGAAAAATGAATTTACTAATGAATTCATAGATCCTCTCATGATCATTGATAAGGAGGAAACATTCCTTGATGATTTGATACAAGGAAATGAGTTTGCTGATGTGAATGATAAACAGATGGAAAGGGAGAAAGAGATATTTTTGGATGAAATTGCAAATGAATCTCATGGTGAAGGCCAAAAGATTGAATTCCAATTTGATTCTTCAAGGGAGGAAAGCCAAAAAAATATGTAGATTCATCAAGTGCTTCCCAATAATCAATTGGATCAAATTTATGCATGTCAAGAAAATAGTTTGATTTCAATACTAATGATAATTCTGATATGGAGGAGTTTAGTGCTTTGTTGTAGCCAAGAATGTATGATGAAATTCAAGAAGATGAAGCAAAAGAATACCAAATGGACTATCAAGAGGCTATCATGGAAATCAAATCACTTCAGAATGATTTGTTTGAAGATGATACTCACTCATCATGCTTTGATGAATTTGACTTAATAGCGGTGAACTTGACACTAACTTGCAATTTCATTTTGATGACATGAAAATATAGGAAAAGAAGTATTTCCCTATCCTTGATTATGTGCAGTCAAATGATCTATTTGAAGAGAATCCTTGTTTTCCATATACTAACATTGTTGGCATTAACTGTGATGAATTGGAGATTGATTCTCATACTCTTATAGGTGACATACAAGGGAAGGATACAAACAATGATGTAGAACATGAAGGAGAAGTTTCAAAGAATTCACAAACTGTTGATCAAGATAATTTGCAACTTTTTTCATCCAAGGAGATCATCCCTCCCTATAGGATTCATTCCTTTGGTTCACATTCTGAGGTAAGCTTTCTAGATTTCTTGTTATCCTGGGAGATTGCTATGGTAGGTAAGGAAGAAGCTGATCATTTAGTTGGTGATGCATGTATTTTAGGAGACATGATAGAGGTTGATAGTCCCAATGAAATTAAATAACTAGTTTGTGTTGGAAAAATGAAGAACATATTTTTATACAGTTTTTGTTGTCATTGATGTCACCATGTTATATGAGTTGCAACTACAAGATTAAGTCTTAGTTTGATCCAATATTCTAGACTCGTATCTAAACCGGTATGATGTTATCATCCTCTAGTTTTTTGGTCTGTAGTTCTCAACTATTCATTACTATTGCTTGCGGTTTCTTGGCAAATGTTTTTGGATGTCAGAAGGGTTTTTATTTAGAATCTCATGTGCACAAATTCTTGTATGGTGTATCAACATTACTCTGTTGTTGCTTTTTTCCATTTGGTCCATCTTTGGCTGACCTCATGGATAGTTGGTATTATGGTGAATTAATTTTTTGTTGCGGATGTATATGTGACCTATCTTAGGTCCATGTTGACATGATGTAGCATGCTACACATTTTGAATTATCTCTTGAAGGATTTTGTAAATACTTGGAGCTGACAGTTAATCTTTTTGGTTATCTAATTAGGCTAACCTAATTGATGTTTGCAAATGGATTAAGTATATATGTTGACAATTTTGAAGATTGGGAAGTAGTAGTAGTGGTTATGAAGTTGTGGATGTGAAAAGTGAAAAGATGATGAAGTGTGTCAAGTCAATTTATTGAGCTTAAAAGGAACAAAATCAATACTTGTTAGGTGTGCATTATCAGTTCATTTTCTTGTTGTAAGCCATTCTATCATTGTAATTTTGTAGGTAGTGAGCCTCTCATTTTGGACAATGAGTCCTAGTAGTAAGCCACCCTCTTTGTTAATATTGTATATCTGATTATACTATATTGTGAGCTATCCCTCACCATAGTTTTTCCCATTTTGGGTTTTCCACATAAAAATTCTAGTTTTCATGTGTTGTGTGATTTCATGTTCTGTTAATGCTCTTTATTATATTTAGTATCTTATGTATTGGATTAATTGGATGGTATTCAAGTTCAACAAGCTTAAGAAGATACTGATTCAACCCCCCCTCTCAATATCTTGGATATTCAATAGTTTGTTGTTTGAGACTAGTGTTGATTGTGATAGGGATATGCATGAAAATTTTGAACCGGTTTTGGATGTCTTGAATGCTAATGATATACCACCAATGGATGTCCCTTACATTCACATGCATGTACTAGACCGAATGGAGTAGTGTTCCATGAGTTGAGACCTCATGAGAAGGAAGTCATACAACACAAGTCTACATCAGGAACTAGAGATCTTCTAAATAAGGTGGTGTCCTTTCATCATCCTTTGTATTTTGATTATTTTTAGTCTGTTTATGACATTGGAGATAATAAAATGTGTTTGTGGGTAAACCATGACAAGGCTGAGAACCCAAAACTGTTAATATTTCAAATTTTATACCTTCAAAATGATTTTCTTGCACATAAACTTTACATTTCTGAGTATAAAGATAAATTTGCTAGATTCAAAATCATTCCTAGTAAATTAAGACTTTTTCACATAATGAAAAATTAGTTGGGTGGATGTACAAATTTTCACAGTTTAATGTTTGTAGAGCTCATTTTTGGTGTTGGTTTAGGATTAGGTCTGGTTAGTGTTAGTTTTTAGTTTAGTTGGTTTTCCTTTTGTTGTTTTTATTTTCTTGTGTCCTCTTGGTTTTTTTGTCTTTTTTCTTGGGCTTGTTTGTTTTCTTCTATTTTTGGTCTTTGGTTGTTTTGTTTGTTGGTTCTTGTTATTGCTTTCTTTTGTGGTGTTTTTGTTTTTTTTTGTGTTGGTGGGATTGTTTTGTTTTACTCCTCTCTTTTCTTTTCTATTTCTTTTCTTTCTTCTAGGGGTTCCTCTCATTGATAGTGGCAACTAAATTGTTGTATGCAAGTTATGTCGAACAGTGAATCTATTGAGAGTCCAATGTCTGTATTTCAAACACTCGATTAGTCAATTGCTTTGAAATTTTTGATTTATCTTCATCCATTTCATACTGGGGAATGTTAGAATGGATTAGGACTTGGTACATTATGCAGTTTTGGGGAGTTTTTGAAATTCTATCACTCTTTACACATCTTAAGAAATCCATCAGTTAGTTTACATCGGGTGAGGTAGCTCTATTCCAAGTGAAAAATCTAAAGGGTTACATTTCTTTTACAATGTCCACTGTGGTCTTCAACCCGCTCCTTAGGCTTCACCACTTAAAATTTGTACTTCAAAAGAATCAACATCTAAGAAAAAGAGGAAATAAAGGAAATCTAAAGATGAACTCAATTAGCAAGGGTGATTCATGTATCTCTACTGGGGATATGGATGCCTAACTAGCAGTAGAGAAATACTTAGAAAGAACCAAAGGTATCTCTGTTGTGGCTACAAATGCCTATTTGGCAGTAGAGCTATGCCCAGGATATCATTGCACATTAAAAAGGTAGCTCAAAACTACGTAGCTTGGGTAGAGTCTATTCCACTTTGGTCATGACAATGCTTATGGAGGGGAATGAATCAGTTGCACACAAAAATAGGTTTTAGTTTCATCTTAGATCTTTGTTGTGTCCCCATTTTTATTGTCTTTGCATTTATTACTTTGCCTTGAATGAGTGTAAACCAGATATTTTGAGTATTTTGGAGGGTTGCATGTTTTAAAATGATTAGAGCATTTTCCCAATTGAGTCACCATTTTTTATGCCCTGCATACACACCCCAACTCTTTTCTTAGAAAAGTTGGAGACCCCCTTTGTTTTCTTTCATTTTGTTGGTTTGTTTCATTGTGTTTTGTTCTTTGTTGTTCTCATTTCATATTTTCCCTCTTTTCTTGTTTCATTTTTTCATCTCTCGTTTTGTGTTTGTTTTCATTTTGGTCTTCTCCTGAAGTTGTTCACTACCTCTGGACTTTGCTTGTTTTCCTTTGTTGAGATTGAGTTTTGGAGTGAAACCTGAACTTGTCCTCAAGAGAGTGTTCAGGTTCTAGGTGTTGTCTTGAATATGATATCTGATAGCATGTTGTCTTTTTTTTTTAAGAATCAAGTTTCAAAATGGAATCAACACCTAGCAATTTTCAGGGTTTCAAGTTTTGGTTCCATCCAAACTCCGATCTTCGATTCTTTTTTTCTTTTTTTTTGGTTTAGAATCGAGTATCAGACTGGAATCAAAACTAGGAACCTTTTGAAGGTTCCTATTTCTGGTTTCAGTTTGATCCCAATTCCTAAGTCCATTGTTCTTTTTTCCTGTTGATTTTGGGTTTCGGAACTTCCTTTGAACCTTGTACTTTTTATGAAGGTTCTCGTGTCGAGTCCATTCCCGATCCCAATCTCCAACCCATTTTGCTTCATCTCATCTTTGGTTTTCTTTTTTCGTTTGGATTTGTTTCGTCTTCAGTCTCTGCATCTTTTCATGCCATTCGTCTTTTTTTTAGAGCCTCAAAAATCCAAAAAAATATAAAATATCAAAAACACAAAAAAAATCTTAAAAATAAAATATAAAATAAATACAAAATGTAAAAGAGCAAAAAAAGAAACAAAATTTTTAAAAAGTTTTGTCAAAATAAAATAAATAAATAACATACTTCATGTTTCAGGTTTTCTCCTAGACCCGACTACCCACAACAAACAAAGGGAAAAAACTGAAAAGGTTGCAAAGGTTTAGGAATCATCTAAAACCCGACCCTGCAAGAATAAATAAAGTTTCCCATTAGATTTCATGCACAGGCCAAAACTTGGAACAAGTGAATAAAATTTCCACCTTTTCAAGTAAACCCAAATCCCACATCTTCTTTCATGGGAATTCAAACCCTTGATGGACATTACTGAAATGGTTAAGTGCAGACCCACTCCCGAACCCGCACACACAGTTGAAAGGGGATTAAGTTTTAAAGGGTTCTGAAATAGAAGACTCCTGAAGCTCGATCCCGAACAAAAGTAGGCATGCAAAATATGGAAGCATTCACAAGACTACATGGGTTGTTTCAGAGGCCTTCAAAGAAATCTCGCCTTATAAAATGACATAATTGCAGGAGTTTCATCAAATTGAATTTAATGAAAAGTCTTTAGAAACTTCCAAGCATTGCATGCATAATGGGACTTTAAATTTGGAGGCTTTAGAAACTTCCAAGAAAATGCAATTAGTTGTTCTAAAGCCAAAATCTAGAAAATTTACCAATATTTTCCCTATTTGTGCATAGAGAAGGCAATGAGTATTCGACAAAATTCCTTAAAGGGATCTCATGGTAGTAGTTTATGCATAAAATGTGTTTGTGAGGAGGCCTTTGAAAAAATTTCAAGCAAAGGAAAAATAATGAAACATGAAGAGGTTGATGAATTTTTTAGCAAAATTCCTCTAAGTAATGCAAAGAGGTGAAAGCATTGGACGGTGCTCATGAATTATTTGATAGAGTGCCTCTAAACAGTTTCCATCTCATGGAAAACAATGATTGCAAAGGATGAACAGGTAGATGGAATACGTTGCATAGAGAGGGTCCATGAAATTTTGACAGATCACCTCAAATGAAACTTGGCTTCCCCTATAAACATGCATGTAGGATGTGGATGAAAAGACATGGCACATAAAATGTTTCACAAAATGTCTCCAATAAAAGTGGTCTCATGGACGCCATAATTGTTGGATATGTACAAATTGAATACATTGAAAGAGGGCTTTAAAAAATTGCAAGACAAATGCAATTGGCATATGTAAAGCCACATTCGATGACCTTTAAATGAATATTTCTTATTGAGGTCATTCCACATAGTGGAAGAATGTTTTTATCAAGTGTTATGGCTATAAATACCCTAGCAAAAATACATGCAAAATTTGAGGCATAGGAATGTATAAAGAAAGCACATGTCTATAAATTGTTTGATAGATAGCCTCAAATGAGATGATGTTGCATAACATGCAATGGGCACAAATAGAGCCTAAAATCAATTTTCTAAGCATGGAAAAAACATATTTGCTAAAAGACCCTTAGAACATTCCAAACAAATGTCATTCGAGGGAAAACAAAATGCATACAAAAAGTGAAAGCATAGATGTCCAAAAATAAGTTTAGCTCGAAACTTTCAAACAATGCATAAGGGAAAAAGCCAAAATGGTGGACATAAATGAAACTGTGGGCACAATAGGTTAGTGAACTATTTAACTGAATGCCACATAGAGTTGTCATCTCATGGAGGAAAATGATTGCAAGATTTGCATAAAATGAATGTATTGAAAAATCCTTAATGGTTGTCGAGCTAATGCAAATGGTGGATGAAATTGCACCAAAATGTGGAAATATTCACAAGGCATGTGAACTGTTAGAATCAATGCAGTAGGGAAATGAATCATCCCTTAGAGTGAAATGATTGCAAAAATGCACAAAATGTAGAAGCATAAACCAAAGGGGGCATGAATTGTTTGATTAAATGCGAAAGTGTAAATAAAAGAAAATTAATTGTTAAGCGAGATGCTTCCATAACATGTCATTTCATCAAATGCCACGAGCTTAAGAAATGTTCACAACAAAATGGATTTTGACTAGAAGTTTCTGGAAACTTTTCAAAGCAATTGCAATTGGCAGATGTAAAACCACAATTTAATAAAATTCTTGAATTTTAAAAGTTAAAATTGATTAATTAGTTGTATGAATTAATTGTTTTATTTGAAGATTATTGATTTAGTTGATTCATCATGCTCTTTTGGGTGATGTCCAAGTATTTTTCGAGTTTGAGGAGCGAAATGGCATTCTGATTTTAAATCCACATAGTCAATTATTTTAATGTTATTTTATTTCAAAATGACGTTAATTTTGCAAGTGGATTCAATTGAAATTTCCATAATGGAAATTAGAGTTTGTATGCATTTAATTGAAATATTTTGGATAAATTAGTTAATTTTATGTATCGATAGATGCACTTTTTGATTTTTAGGTACTTAAAGATAACGAGAATGAATCAAGGATGATTTGCAAAATTAATGTGCAAAAGAGGAAATTGTTGAAAGAACAATTAGCTGGGAGTAAACTGAAGACATGGCGGGTCCACTTGGAGTTGTTTCTAGGAAAAGATGTTGCTTACATCATGCAAGATGAAGGACTTAAAGTCAAACTTTAGAATGTAGTTTCAACTGAAACTAACTAAAGTCAACTGAAACCAAACATAAGATGAAAATGGGAATTGCAATCATGAACTAGAGTTAACTAAAATTAGAAAAATGATGAAACATGTAGTTATCTTTGTGAAGAGTTGCATGCACACAAAAGCTACATCTTTTGATGTATCATTTTTGGAGGGAATTGTGTACGGATGAGCTATTTATTATCAAATCTGCTCATTTGAAAAGAGTTAGAATTTTAGGAAAAATTAGTTAGAAATTTTGCTTAGATCTGATTAGAATTTAGCAGTACATGATAGATGATACATTTTTATTGCATTCATACCATAGTTGGGTGGATCTAAAGATATTGGTTTCCAAAAACTGGTGAATTTTCTAGAATTGTAAATGTTTTTTATCTATCTAATCTAAGTAGAAACAATTAGATGTAAACTCGCTTCATGTTTTACTCTGGAATGATATTTATTTGGTTAACTGTTTGATTTGAAGCTTTGAAGGAATGAATGAGGGTATGTGCAGGATCATCATGGAAAAAACAGGCCCTTAAGTGGAAAAAACATTAGAAAAATTAGAGTTAGGCAACTTGACGTAAAAAATTGAATAAGTTATCTATATTATTTCAAAAATATGTAAGAATAGAATTTGTAGCAAATTGAATTTAGTTTCTAAACTACTAGGTTTGTTTAAAATATATATATATATATATATTTGGTGAAATTTTGAAATTTCAATGTAGTAGTAGTTAAATTTCAAGGAAAAAATAAGAAGTAGGTGTCTGTCTGACCACCCTAACCACAATAAAATGATAATATTTTTTTATAATATTTTAGATATAAGTAGAGGACTCATGTCCCGATGTGATGCATACTTTTTTGTAATTTTTTTGAGTAAATAATTAATTATGAATTTATTTTTATAACTTTTAAAAATATTAAAACTTCGTATGACCACCTTAACTTGGTCAAAACTTCATGAAATCAATTTTTCTTTTTTAAATCCTATAGTATGTGAAGCATGGAATGTGACGCATGTTTTGAATTCAAAAAATATGATATCATTTGAAGGTTATAGATGTTTTTCACTTAGGACTTTAGTCGTAATTTGAATAGAAAATGAATAATAATTACTTATTAAATTCAAAGTAAAGCATAATTTATATTGGTGGAAAGTTGAAAATATCCTTGTGGATGCCAAATCCGCAAATGGTTAAACTTTAACATAATATCATGATGCTAGTCATTTGAAACACATTAATTTAAACATCCCTATGAAATACTTAACCATGTTAAAATATGCAAAACTAAATAGAACAAAAATAGCTAATTGCAAGCATATAAAAACATGATAAAAATTTTATCTCATATTGGATTGGTGCTTCTATGGAAAGAAGCCCTTTCCAAATCCTTGCTAAAATCCATGATATGTTGATATGAAACTGATTTGAAGATGATATGAGGTGGGAAAAATCAGTTCTCAATTGAAGAGAGTGACTTTGCATGAGATTGTGGAGATCGTTTGATGAAGAATGAAGCTTTCATTTATAGATTTTCAAATTGGAAGAGAGCTCAAAATAGAGAAATGTGGGATAATGATTTGACCAATGAGATGAAGCCACTTTTCAACTTGTGATAGGTTTAGGAATGAGCACATTTTGGTCAATGTGCCAAAGAGGGGGAGAGTCAAATGTGAATTTGAGAGTTAAATGCTGAGTGGGGGACATGTAAGAGAGAAGTTATTGCCATGTTGGAAGGGACAAGTCAACTTATCTTCATATTCAAACTTGAAGAATATTCTCAAAAAGATGCTTTGTTGAGAGAAAATGATGATTTTAATAAATCAATAAATTGATTTATTGGTGCAAGTGGGAAAAGCTAAAGGATGTGATGAGCGGTTTAGATTAATTAGGATTAGATTATATTAATTGATGATTAGGGGCTTTGACCCTTTTGACTTAAATATTTTGATTTATTTAAATCAAAATGGAGATGAAGGTGATTTTAGATTTAATTAAATAAAGGTTTAATTTATTTAATTAAAATGACGATGATAGGCTTAAATTAAATAAAGTTAATTTATTCAATTTAAGTGGATAATCCTTTAGAGATTGAATCAATTAAACTTGGTTTATTTAATTGACGAGTGAATATGATTATACATGATGTCAATTTTGTGTGTCTACATTTTTCCCCTCTTTGAAGCAATGTACTTGTTGCATTGGTTCAAAGAATAAACTTGCCACGATCAAAATTAAAAAAAATCTATTTTTTTTAGATGCCCTAGCGGAAAGTACACTAGTACATTGCCCCCTAGAGAGATCAAGCGAAAAGATTCAATGAGGGTCGATCTCATGATAAAGAGGTTCAAGATGGATGTATGGATGGTGATGCAAATGAGATTATTTTAAAATGTTTAGAATAATCAATCTATATTATCCTAAACAACTTAAATGATAATAAAATGCATGTGAGATGGATGATGTGATGATGCCTATATGATTTTATGAGATGCTTAGACTAACAGATCTATATTAAAACGATGATTATGTATGTGAGATGATATGCCGACTGCTAATGGTTTTGTGGATGCAGGATGGATGCACTAGTGATGATGATTAACTACTCATGACGTGATGTTAGTGGAGAGAAGAAGAAATTAGATGATGACAAGAGGATCCAACAAGCCAACTTTATGAGAGATGATGATAGATGGATAAATTGCTTATCAAGGATTGGGATTTTAAAAGGGTCACTTACCTTATGTTTGATAACATGCATAAGCACGATGCATCAAGGTATAAAGGACCAGAATGGCATGGTACTTAGTGTGATGTAATTTGACTCGACAAATAGATAGGAGTATTCATGTTCACACTTGACATACGGAAACCTTGCTAGGATGTATTTTAGAAATTTCAAACACCTCGGACCAAAACACAGAAAGGTATAACCTATGAATGCAATAGTCAACAAGTTGGCTTAAACACCCTCTATACATATCTAACAAAGCAAGTATTCGCCAAGTTATTTTACAAGAATGTCCAACAAGCATAGTAAACAAAAGGATAATGATCGTTGCCCCATTCCTATCTCTCAAAATCCCTCATTCAGATATCTTTGAGAGGTCCTTGGACTGAGCGCAATAAGATAAGTCACAAGACCAAGATAAAGTAAACAAAAAAGTTGATGTTCTTCAATACTGCTAACCAAAAGGGAATGTGTTTTTAAGGATAAGAACCGAAACTATTGCCAAAAGATAATTCCCATTGTAGGAAGGATACATCCTAGGACATGTTAGTGGATGGCAACACATCATTTCGTTTATCCAAAGTACTCTTTCTGACAAATAATGCCCCTTGTAGGAAGGATTCATCCTAGGACATGATGTTATCAGATGATTGATATGGGACTATTTGGATGATGGACTATCGACACAAAGAATTGACCAACTTGTTTACGTACTAACTTAAACCTGAGACTTGACGTTTTTGAGTTTTACTTTTAAGCTACTAGACTTGTTTCTAATTGTTTCACCAAAGGTTGAGGATGACGATCAGTTTATTATGGATGGTGTTATTGCAAGTGAAAGTGGGATGAGATGGATGGATTTTTTCAAATATTTAGATGTTTTGACATTTTGCAATGTTTTTGAGGCTATTTTTGGTATTTTTGATATTTTCAAATGTTTTTATTTTTTTATTTTCTAATGTTTTGGGATTTTCTAAAATTTTTACCAAGAGACTTACCTAAAGACCTATCTTAGGGGCCTCAGGGGCTAATCAACATATTAGCCTTGCCTACGTTATACATGCAGAGACCACGTAGTTTGACTGACGACTTGACTGATTTATAGATGAAGATATACATGATGAAATGTCAGTTTATTATGATAGACTCCTAAAGGACTGACCTAAGTGTCTCGGGGGATGATCAGAGATCAACCTTGCCTATGTTCAAGGCTCAGAGACCCGTAGTTCGACAAGACAACTTTGTTTTTGACTTTTTGACCTATTTTTGGGATTTTTTGATATGTTTTGATTCTTTTGGATTTTCTAATGTTTTGATGTTTTTGGATTGTTTTGATTTTATAAATTTTTTGGATTTTCTGATTTTCTAGTGTTTTTGGATTTTTTGATTTTTTTATGTTTTTGGATTTTTTGATGTTTTGATGTTTTTAGATTTTTTCTAATTTTAGGACTTTAAGAATATACACGAATCTTATATGATGAGAACATGCCCCCAGCATGATGCAATAGACTACTCTGATAAAGGTAGGACAAACTAACCTTGAGGATGGGTTGAGTAGTACTAGGAGGGATCATGATACGAAAACTAGACCAAGCTATGGTACGAATGCGAGTGGATGAGTGATGGATGGAGATCTGGATGTGATGGATGCCGAACAAGCCGTAAAGATCCTGGTGGATGGAAAGTACTTATTTACACAAGGTGCTTGTTTTCCAAGTTTTCACCAAGGTACTTGTCCAAAGTGCCACTGAAGTGGTTTTCACTAGAGGACAATTTTTATCTTTACTATTTTCAATCCTTTTTCCGAGTTTTTTGGATTTCTTACTTTTTTGATTTTTTTGATTTTTTTGAGATATTTTAAGCTCATGTTGAACTACCTTATGGTGTTGATGTAGATTTCCCTGTCATAATGTGCCATCGATATCCTTCTTGAAGAAGTTGCTTTCCTAAGATACGTGCACTTGAATACAACTTTTTAGATTCCTGATCTGCTTTGTTGATATCAAAGTTAACTTTGTCTTTGTGTGCATATCACGATAGAGTGCCTTCTGAATCCTTATGATGAAGGGTTGTTACCAATACATGGTCAATATGAGAATTGGATATCATGTGTGGAGGTGTGGATGGAGTGTGTTTAGGGATAAGAGATGGATTGGTTGACAGTTTGGAACCTTTGACTCTCCAAACTTGGGAAGATGAGCAATGATGGGTGGATACGAAAGTGTGCATGGAATTAGCACCAACTGCTTGATACACTTTGTACATGTCGCTTGAAAAGATTTCTTTTTCTTTTTCATACATCTTTGATGGATACTTTTACCTTTTTTATTTTGCCCCATAGTTTCTGTGACTAATGGAGTTTGATAGGGATAATCTTTCTTTGTATTCTCTGGTATCCATATGTATTTGATTTGTCCATTATGCTTCTCAGCTTCTTTTTCTTTGATAACATTCTTCATACTTTGATTCAAATATTTCCTTTGATGTTGGTCCCAATTTGTGGATGGGGTGATGGGTGGATGAATGGCATGGCTGGTTGTAGTATTGGCAATGGTTTCACTATAAAGATTCTTCATGCTCCCTATGTTGACATTTTATTAAGACATAGTTTCCCCAAGTATTGTGGAAGTAGTACCTTTGTTCTTTGATTCTTCCTATTCTAAGATGTCTTGTTTAATAAGCGTTCTCTAATAAATAGCCAATGTAGATGATGTTAGTTCAACTTGTTGCTCTGCTAACTTTGAATTATACCATTTTGTCTAACGTGTTTCCTTGAACGGATAATGTTGGATATCTTTATTTATGATGTCCTCATTCTGAATTTTGGATATATCTGATACTGTTCTTGACAACTCATTTTGACTATAGGAATCGATAACCTGCTCTTTTTGTGTAATAATGTCAGGAGTAAGAGAATCATGTTCTGAATGAAGATCATCTAAGTGTCCATCCAAAGAAAGCATCTCATGGGTAGATGGAGTAATATGTGCTATATGGATATGATCATTATCCGTGACATACTGTATAGATAGGAGAGTGTCCATTAAATCATTATAGTATCTTGGAGATACAAATTCTTGATATTGAATAATTTCATAATTTCTTTCGACATGCTTTGGATCAAGTTCTTGACATGGGTCAATTTCAAAGGATAGATTTCTTATAAAGGGTTCTTGGATGTCATCATTAGACATGGCAAGTGGTTCAATATCTTCAAGTGTTGATTTCAGGGTTCCTTCAGTATCTGTAACATGAGGTCAAAGGGGGTCAACATGTCTTGGAAAGGACCATTGCTAGACCTTAGTGGAATATTTTGATCTTGCTTTGGGATAAATTCTTGAGATATGTCCTCTAAATCATAAGGAAATTATGTAGAGACATTTTCAACATGATCATAGGTCAATGGATCATGCATTATGTCAATAGGATCAAACAATCCTAACACTCCTTGAAATAGATCACTAAAAAGTGGCTTTTGATGTATGGTGAGTTGATCATTGGATTGTGTAGATACATCCTCAATGTGCTCCTTAATTGAGAGATCTTGAACATTGTTTTCAATAATTCTGGAAAAGAGATTGTGAATGTCTTCAACCATAGGGTCAAGTGATATTGACATTTCTTGAATTGGATCATTGTCGAGCATTGTTGGTGGATTTTGATCATGATTGAAGAGAGATTCTTGATGTACGTTAATTTGATCTTCGAACGAGATAGGAGCATCTTCAATGTGCTCTTTTATGGATATATCTTGATCATTGATTTCAGAAATTATGGTGGGGAGATTGTCAATGCTATCACCAATGGTTGAATGTTCATCGTTATCCCCAATAGTGATTATCTTTTCGTCAATGAGGTCTTGGATGATATTTTTGAGTCGAATACAACTTGATGTTGTGTGTCCCTTTGTTTTGTGAAAATCACAATGGTGCTCCTTGTTATACCCTAGTGGTTTAACTATGGGTTCTTGATAGTTCCCATAGACATGGAGCTTGGTGAGATTTTCTTGTACCAATTGTTGCAGGATTAATTCAATTGGTGTCCTTAGTGGTGTGTATTTTTTTTTGTTACCTTGTGAGACTTGTGATTGATCTTTGAGATGTGGGGGTTCAATTTGTTGATGTGGTTGATCTTGATATCTAACTTCTTGACATTGGAGATATTGTTCTTGATGTGGTTGTGGAAACAACTCAACGCTTTGATGACATGGATTAACTAATGGAAGAGTGTATTGATTTTGGAGTGACAATATCTCTTGGCTCAATAATTCAATTATTTTGGCATGTGAAGCAAGTTGTTCTAGCAAAATTTGATCTTGATATTGACACCCTTGATATAGTTGATTTGGATTTTGTTCAAGCAGATTCGGAACACATACTTGTGGTGTTTGAATGGGATCATGGACAAATTGATTTTGGGTACTATTCTGATTTAGGATGATGTTCAAATTTGGTATTATGGGTTGAAATTGAACATTGTTGATGTTGGAAATCACATTTCCTTGATTTAGGTAACTTTGATTTTGCATGGTGTTACCTTGACTTGGATCAATACATGGAGTTATTATCATTGTGTTTGTACTTTGAACAATGTTTGTGTGATTCACAAACATATCTATCCCAAAGTTTGCCAAGATTGGATTCAAAATGTTCATGTTTGGTAAATTTGTACTTTGTACATTCTCATTTGGAATGTAGGGATTTGATGGGATGATGTTGTTCATTTGAAGGCTTATGCATTGATTGCTCAGTTGACAGACTTGTAGCTTTTGATTTAGATCTACCATCGGAAAAGGTGTTCTAATTTTTTGACTAGGCATACTCACATCTGTTGTACTATTGAAATTTGTCGAAGGTAATGATCCCATGTACGGTTTGTATAGATGTGAGTGTTGATAATCAATCAGTGTTGTAAGGCTTTGATAGCTTGGTTGACTTGGATTAATCATGATGTATGGATCAATTTTGTATTCCATGTTCTTCTTGTGTTTTGACCCTGTTGCAAAAGTGACCTCTAAGGTTCTTAGGACCAATGACGAGATGAAGGATGATAGGGGTAAATGATGAGTGTTGAATGTTTAGGGACTTTGGATCAATGCTAGACTTAGGGTTTGATTTTTATTGTTTGATTTGGATAATAAACTTGTAAACCCTAAGATGTTAGATGTTATCTTAGGATAAACTTGTTCAAAGGGTTGCTAATTTAAGTAGAGGTATGAGAAAGGATGCATTCCCATACTCTTAACTAAACAAGGTAATTTTCATTTTGATGATTTACCCAAGTCTAGAATGATGTTTCCCAAGTTCTAAAGTTGTTTGTGGGATGAAGATGATAAATGTTTGGATGGATGAAGTGTTTTATTTGATCTTAAATGAATCTAGGAAGGACTTGTTTCTGAGACCAAGATAGTGAAGAACATGCCTTTCTCTAAAAGTAATTCAAAATCAAAAGATCAATGTTTGCATGAAAACCATATGAACAAAAGATGCCAAGCACATATGTGGGGTCCAATTGATTTAATCTTTTCTTAATGGATTATTTTTACCACAAACACACTCTTGATTAGATTTTGAGTCTAGATGTCTAATGTCTCAACTTTCCCCTTATCCCGCAAAGTGTATTATGTGGAAACCAAGGAAATTTGAGGCAAGAGTTACCTATTGTTGACCTTAGTAGGAGAAAATTGAGATGAAATCCAAATGCTTAGAAGCCTCTAAGGATAAAATCCCAAGCACAAGCAATAGCATGTGAATTCATTCAAGGATATTTGCTTCTCCTAAAGGGTTTGAGATTTGATGCTCAAGTTGAATGTTGGTTTTCCAATGTTTTTGATCAAAGCACTGTGTTTTCAAACTAACTCACAAGCAATATAACATCCTGGCTCAATTGGTACACTTTTCTTGGTGGGCCTTCCTCATGCCCTTAGTAGTAGAAGAGATGATTTTACATGCAACCAAGGAGAGAGTATAAAGGTATGTTAAGAATGAAGTCTTAACCTCTATACTTTAACCAAGATCGGACATGGAAAGTAACTTCTTGGAATCTAAGTTCCAATGCACCACTTTGATAAACTCACTGAATGGATCAGTTGGTCACTACAAAAAAGGTTTTAGTTCAGACTGTCCATTCATGGAGATTGACCCATATGGAAAGAGTCCCCTTTCAGATCCATCTCATCAGAATCAACTGCGTGATATTGGCATTTCTTCCAATACCCACATTTATATCCTAGCTGGTAATACTCTTGGGTTCAGAGTGTTACCGGTTGATTTGTTCCCTTAGGTGGGTACTTTTTCCCCAAGGCAGGCCCTCTAAGATAAATAAAAGTGAATATACTTATTCATAGTTTGAACAACCCTTGTTTAGAAACAAAGGGAGAACACATGCAATAAATTTATTCACACTCACACAAGATTATGTGCAATTTTTCAACCCAAACTAAAGTGTGGAGGTGATCACTTTATCTCAACCTAAGATTATCAAAAAGGCCTTTTGATTCTCAAGATCGCTGTGAAGCACAAGAGAAGCGCATATGTCCTTTTCAATAATATTAGTTTAAGTAAGCCATCACAAAAACAAAGTTGCACATGCTCATTTTAAATCCACAGAGCAATGATTTTGATTCATTTTAAAGCACCAAAATGAGATATGAGAGTTCCCTTGTTCAATTTTTTAATGTCAAACAAAATCTAGTCAATGTTTCCTAAAGTTCGTTTTAACCCCTTTGCAATGAAAATTGAAAGCTTTTTGAAATGTTCATTTTAAAGCCCAAAAAACAAATGATCTGATCCAAAACAGAAAATTAAGGTGAGAAATGGAAGCTCTAAGCATTAAAAAATGCTTTGTGAATTTCAAGCTTCAACACCCGATTTTCTTCGATTCCAACCTTGCTTGCTTTCACTCAATTTCAATGTTCAATTGCAATGTCAACCCCCTACAATTAGTACAAATTTATGATCACCCACAAGTGATTATACACCTTAAACATAAGCTAAAATTAATAAAATAATGATAATAATAATAATAAAAATATATCAAGGAAATAAAGAGAAAACCCACTATGCTACCCTTTGAATGCCATACATGTGAAACTTGTCACTCAATTACCTGCATGTAATTAATGCAAAAGAGAGATTGTATCTTGTATGCTATCGAATGAACCTCAACTGATTTATGTTTACTTTATTGTGCATAATGTGATCAGATTTCCTGATAGTAATTGCCTGACAATAAGACTGTAGTAGTACAATATAGCAAAGATTCTATGTTGATTGACTTATTCTTGCAGAATCAACTTCAATGACATGCTCCATAAAGTGCTTTAAGACGGTGTTTAATATCCATCACTAATCCAATTTAAATAAAGTTGTATTGAATTTCAAAACTAAATAATAAAAAAAAAAAATGCACAGCCTCTTGCAGTAGTTGGTTCTCAATAAAGATTGTACTCCAGCTAAAGATGAGCACAATAAAAGCAAGATTAAGTGCACCCAAATTTTGAAGTTTATTTGTACAGAGGTAAAGACTCTACTTTTCCTACCGGATGTAGCAATGGCTATTTAATAGCAGAAAGCTCAGTGAGCACACATTGAAGGATTTCAAGCACTGTGCATGGATCAAGTCACACATCATTACTGCAACAATCAATAACAACTCTCCTAAATCATTTAACAATATTATCTAACTATGTTTCAAATTTCTCAAAATCTTTGGACAAGATAGGGCGTGTGATGCTTTCAAGTTTACTTGAATAACAAGTAAAGACTATGGGATGCATTCATTTATGACTTTATTTGAACAACCAACAAGGAACTACTAGATAACACCTATTCACTCATCTCGAGTACAAAGACTTGGATTTGGGATATTAGTGTTGGGATGGGTGCCCCATACTTTCACGTGGTGATCTGTGTCTTTTATCAACGCTTCTTTGTTCTTTTCTGAGCAATTTGTTCCATTATGATGTAATGAACTGCTATGATATGGCACGAGGGGCTTGGAGCATAAACCACAAATGAATAAAAATGTTGTTCTCCACTGCAAACATCAACCAACAAATCACCTATAACCCAAAGTAGCCAATGTTAAACATGGCTAAACCACAAAAAATTTCCAAACATGTACATGGAAACCTCCAAAATATAGCATATTTATAGCCTTGCCACAACACTATTCCAAAGACAAACTATCTAGCACATTAACGCCACATGAAAAAAAAAAAATCCTACATAGCCATGAAATGTTTGATTGAGGTTGCTCCAGTATCCCTCCACCTTTCACCACTCACTTCACCAACAAGCTGCTACCCCCTCTTGAACTACAGCTAACAAGGATGAGGAAGCAACAAACTGAGCAACCATGGTTGAGAATATTCGATTGATATGGATAGAATGTTGTGTAGGTGCATCATACAGTTCTAGCATTTATTCCCAGACCATCGAGACCCACTTTGGCTTCACCCAACAACCACTTGACTTGATTTCCATCTTGAAAGATAGAGGGGAGTGTGTAGGCATTATCTCAGGCTTGCTTTACGGCTAATTTCCTCCATGGTTTGTCATGCTTATCAGAGCAACACAAAATTTGGTAGGCTATGTGGTCACATGGCTCTTCATGACTAGCCACCTAGCGACTCCTATTGTGTGGGAGATGTGTGTGCTTATCTGTGTGGCCATCAATGGCCAAACGTACTACAACATGACTTCTATTATGACCTGCATCAATAAATTTCCCAAAAATAGAGGAATTGTGGCTTAGTTAGACTCTCTATCACTAAATTGCTTGCTATTCGAGGTTGTCAACAACCTTCATCAATAGCCAAGGAATGGTAAGATATCTGGAGCTGCTATCAGATCATATCTTTTGAAGAGATCTTGAATAGTGCAGATTACATGTCCTAAAAAGAACTACCATTCTTTCTATCTACCATGCGCTTCATCTAAGGATACTGCTATGCATAAAGTTGGGGAATCCCTCTATGTTCCATTATCTGGACCAGAGCAATACTTATGACTTGGATGGGATGAGCAATGCTTAGTAATATATGATAAAATGAATAGCCATGGATATTGTTGGCATAAATCTTGGAGAATAGGAAGTTATATCTCATATTCCAACAACAATATTATATTTAGGGAACATTGAATTTTCTTCAAGGAAATACCATGACTCACCGAACTTGAAGGACCAAAAATATATATACTATCTTCATAATGCAACAAAAATATTCATGTGTGATGCAAAAAGATTCATAGGATGCACTACACACTCGCATTATTGTGACTGAGGAATCATTTACAAGTTACCATTATGTGGATTTATAAGCCACATTTGAGCATAGAAAGCATTGTTGAAAAGGATATATCGTAGAAAGAGAGTTCCACATCTATGGGCAGCCCCACTAAGAATGAACAAGGAAAAGCTAATATTCCCTCTTCAAGCATAAGGAGACATCTACCACAACATCAAAATGAATGAAAGAAAAATAAATAGTAGAGGTTCATTAATCTTTAGTTGCTGGAATGGCAATGCTATCATTGTGATTCAGTTCACAGATCTGGTGCAATAAAAGCAAATACACACTTAACCAAAGACAAAGATTTTGTATTCTTCTCTATTGTAGTGATTGATATCAAATAAACAAAAAAAACAAGAGTCTATTTTTCTGTTTAATGCATGAAATAAATAGAGTTGAATAGAATGTGGTAAAAATGTGCAGATTAGGGAAATGGCAGTCTCAAAATTGTATAGATTCAAGTAAAGGGTACAATAATCTTGTGGAACAGAAAATAATAATAAAAAATGGACAATGTGGACTAAAAGAGGTAATTGATCTTTAACTGAAGCATAAAACTTGAAGTAGATATATATTAAAAAGAGATTTTATCTTGCTGTTTAATGTATTGATCAGAAACAAAAAAAATTAGACTCCCCTTGATACACAGATTTCAATGCCTTAATAGAAAGAAAATACTTTGTACTCTATCAATATACATCAAACAAAGGTGAATAGATACAAGTAATTTTATATTTTGGCCTCCTTCTAGCACCATTATTTGGATGCCAAATCTGAAAATGGTTAAACTTTAACATAATATCATCATGCTAGTCATTTGAAACACATTAAATTAAACATCCCTATGAAATACTTAACCATGTTAAAATATGAAAAACTAAATACAACAAAAATAGTTAATTGCAAGCATATAAAAACATGATAAAAACTTTATCTCATATTGGATTGGTGCTTCTATGGAAAGAAGCCCTTTCCCAATCCTTGCTAAACTCCATGATATGTTGATATGAAACTGATTTGAAGATGATATGAGGTGGGAAAAATCAGTTCTTAATTGAAGAGAGTGACTTTGCATGAGATTGTGGAGATCGGTTGATGAAGAATGAAGCTTTCATTTATAGATTTTCAAATTGGAAGAGAGCTTAAAATAGAGTAATGTGGGATAATGATTTGACCAATGAGATGAAGCCACTTGTCAACTTGTGATAGGTTGAGGAATGGGCACATTTTGTTCAATGTGCCAAAGAGGGGGAGATTCAAATTTGAATTTGAGAGTTAAATGCTGAGTGGGGGACATGTAAGAGAGAAGTTATTGCCATGTTGGAAGGGACAAGTCAACTTGTCTTCATATTCAAACTTGAAGAATATTCTCAAAAAGATGCTTTGTTGAGAGAAAATGATGATTTTAATAAATCAATAAATTGATTTATTGTTCCAAGTGGGAAAAGCTAGAGGATGTGATGGGTGGTTTAGATTAATTAGGATTAGATTATATTAATTGATGATTAGGGGCTTTGACCCTTTTGACTTAAATATTTTGATTTATTTAAATCAAAATGGAGATGAAAGGTGATTTTAGATTTAATTAAATAAAGGTGTAATTTATTTAATTAAAAGGATGATGATAGGCTTAAATTAAATAAACTTAATTTATTCAATTTAAGTGGATAATCCTTTAGAGATTGAATCAATTAAACTTGGTTTATTTAATTGATGAGCTAATATGATTATGCATGATGTCATTTTTGTGTGTCTACACTCCTTTAAAAACCCTTTTCGTTTCATCAATTTTGGGTAAAAAAAAGTCATCAGCCACATACACATCATATTGCCACTTTTTGGCCCTTCATGATCCTGCACATACCCATGAAGTTTTATCTTTTCTTTTGTTCAATTGTGATTTGTTATCTCCTGTTAAAATTTGCACTGTGAATGAATGTTCAACTTTGTATTGATTAAAAGTTAATTTTTTTTGTAGTTCTAGTTTAGGAATTCCTTGAAAAGTAATAGGTTTGATTAACTAAATGAATCAACATTTTTCCCTCTCTTGCAACCATGATCTATCTTTTTTCATTTTTTTCAATCCCCCGGTTAGAGTAGGTTTACATAGAAGTTCAATCTTGTAGCAACCAAGAAGCTCAATGACTAGTAGGCCCCTTAAAACATTACAACCTCATTGACTGCTCAACAAAATAGAAACATTGTTACCCAACATCTAGGACCTTGGATGTTGACCAATTTAACGATCATTTATCTTTTTAGGAGAGGTAAGGTGATTACATCTTACTTGCATGTTGTTGTGTCATTTTGGCCATCAAAAATTCTTATGAAACTTTTCACGACCATCTACTACCTTGACACAATAGTCCTATGAAACTTGTCAAAATTTATGGGAACCTTTTCAATTATATTTAAATCTATAAAGAAACTATCCTATAGTGATGAAAGCCCCAAGAAACATGTCAATGGTTACACCAATAAATATTTAACTAGAAACCATGAATTTTCAATGCATAATGGAGAATATACAGTGAGTTAAGTCAGTGAGCAAGTTCATCCTTGGAGAATTGTCATCAAAAGTATGCCAATCTAAGAGTTAGTAGTAGAAAATAATATACCCTTAAAGACCTAATAGTCATAATAGACCTAGTGATAGCTTTCAAAGTCATAAGAATAAATTCATAAGAGAATAGATGCAAGAGCATGAAAAGACACTGAGATGGAAGGGAAGTTGGCAGAGTTGAATAATTAGACCTGTAGTGAGAAGGTAAGGAGAATAAAGCACTTTATAGTCAAGAGCATCATGGCAGTTTCTCAGGTGACTATATTTGGGCAAGGAGAGAACTTAGTGACAAAATTACCATAAAAAACAATAAGAATACTCCAAACCCTAGGGCCTTTTTCATCACCTTTTAGAGATCTCAAACATGCATGAAAATATTTCACAGAAACTAAAATCATCTCTATTTTTTATGATCACAAATAGTAACAAAAAGGAACAAAAAATTAGATTTACAAGTGATGAAAAGAAATACATGGAAAGTATACTATGCTGATTTTTTTTTTAAAAAAAAAACTTAACCGTTAACTATCCAATACAATCTAACAAAATAAAAAATATACAATGAAATATTATGATTAACAAAATGATAATTTTAACAATTATCTTAAGGTAGAAAAAAAAAAAGTGCAAGTGAAAAATGCTACTCATAGATTATTCTAAACAAATAACATTTTCATTTACATCATTTTCAAGAAACTATTTTTTAGATCTGTCCAGTTGTACAAAAGTCAAATAAAATCTACAATGATCTCAAAGATCTAAAGGTTTAAAAAATATGATATTTTTAGATCTATTCTTGGGTGTATCCTGCAAACTTCATCATAGAAGGATGGGTCATCACCTCATTTAGACTTGGATGTGGAATTGCCTTTGTTGTTTCCATAGAATCCAAAATAGGCCTAACAAATGCTAGAAGAAAGAATCCTATAAACACACAAAAGGAAAAACTAAATCAGTAGTAATTTACTAATTTTCATTCAACTTCTCTCTCATCATTTTAAGTATTTGATTCTACTATACTTTAAATATTTATAATATGAAGTTTAGCTATTCAAATAGCTTCAATAATTTTAAATTATAAAACTGATAAATAGGCTTTAGCAATTAAAAAAAAAACCCACTTTTAAAATTTTAAATATCTTTATTGTGTCTATTTACCATTGTTAGAGAGTTGCAAACTATGAATTAATCTCTATCCTATAGGAATGAGAAAGGAAGAACACTATCAAATAGTGATTGAATCATAACAAACAGTCCAAAAACAATGAAAGTTACTGTCAAATGGGGACAAAGATCTACCATCTATGTCATTTGCACATGGTGATTGAGAAAACTATGAGTAATAAGTAAAAGAGCATTGGGTCATAGCACTACAAAATGGTCATGAGTTATTCAATGAGCTTAACTATTATTTTGATCACAAAACACATTGAGTAAGAAGTAAAAGAGCACTAGATCATAACACTGCAAATTGGTCATGAGTTATGTAATAAAATTCACTATTCTTTTGATCACAAAAGAGATTGAGAAAATAATCGACATACTAATGTGCACAAAGAATGTTCATGGAGTGAAAACTTTCTTAAAAATCAATTACCATAGTAGAGTTTGAAGTGAATTGCACTTGCTATTTTATGCTAATATGGATATGTTCTAACCTAGAGTTAATTGTTGTAGCATAATAATGTATAAGAGTTAATTTTCACCCCATGTGCAAATCCCCCTTTTTCCTTTATCCACCTTAGAAAACCAAGTTCAGAGGCTTAATTCCACCTAATCCCACTACTTTCATCCCACTTAGCACCTATTTTGAGCATTGGTGGAGGCGTTTCTATTGGGGATGCCTATGCGACACACAAACGTTCACATGGCACACTTATGTCCCTAGAAAATTCCTGCAACTGTACTTGCAGAGGAGTTTCTCTTATCATTGGAGATGAAGTTGTAATTCCCCCCTTCGGTCAATCAACCTAAATATGGCCATTTATCTTCATCCCTTATTCATATTCACTCATTGAACATTCATTTCAAGCTTCTACAATCTACACACTCTTAGCACTCACTTCAAGTTTCAAGCAGCATTCTTGCATTCCATTGCAGCCAATGTAACACAATCATGTCATTAGAGCACATTTGGGACTACACCATTGTAGAAGAGGCTTGAGTTCCTCTCATTTTTCTCCCCCAAGCAACCTTGAGTGCTCTTGGTGGAGGTGGTAAACTTCCCTCTCCTCTCCTCTATCATTTGGTTGAGTCAACACTTTATTGTTTTGTAGTGCTCTTCTACTTTCCATTGTATTGCTTTCTTTATCTGGTTCCTAGGTTGTCTGTGGAGGTGGAAACACCTAAACCGGGGTATGACTAAGGCAGACCCCTATACAACCACCCAACATTCTCCTCTCTTTCTATGTGTAGAAGTACGTGCTTCTCGAAGGAATAGCTAGTGAACAAATTCCTTGGTGAGATTCTCCTTGCTCTCTTTACCCTTGTATATTTACTTTATAATATAAGAGAATACTTCACTTGATTAATCACATCATTTTGGCCCTTTATTTAGTTAGCTAGGTTGTTAGCTAGTTTTGTTGGTTTGACCTTTCCTTTGCTATTGTTTGGCCGTACAGATGCCAACGGACTTTTGAGATTCCAGTGTGCCACACTAACGCCCAAAGACCACACTTTCATCCTCAGAAAAAGAGCTTCCCGAGGCATAGTGTTAAAACTAATAATTGACTCACCTAGCCACTTTCTGTGTTTCAGGTCTGTAGAGTAACTAAGAGGCCTCACGACCCTCATTACTTTCATCTCACATTTCCTAACATTACATTTAGTTGAGGTAAGTTAGGGCAGCCTCTCACGTCTTGACCATCCGTGACCTGGGGTCTTGCATGTGGTGGTCCCCCTCTCTTACATTTTTGGTGAACCTGACATGAATGAACATTCATTCATTTGTTGGTGCTGAATTCCCTCTCATATACTCTGCAACTATTGTGTCCCTAAGTGTTGTGAAGGTTTATAAGCATCGCAATCTAGTCCACAAATTTTGGGCATATTGTTAGGAGAAGTGTATGACACCTCCTGATGGAAAGGAAAAAGGTCTCAATTGGTCTCTCTATAGGATTCTTCTCTGCTCTCTCCATTAGTTTGGCTACGCCGAAGTAGTTTTCAAGGAATGAGATGGGATTTTCTGATGAAACTGATGATGTTCCCACTCCCCCTGCATCTCTTACACCATCATCAATGGAGGAGCATGAGTTTGTTCAAATTCCTATAGAATATGTTGCCTCCCTTACTAAGGGATTGGGAAATTTAGAGAATCACTTGGAAAGAAACCCGAAGATGGCTAGGATCACTCAAGTTGTCAAAAAATTAAAACATATGATGTGTAAAGATCGAATAGGAATTGAACTTCTGACTAGCCTCCTTGGTCTTACCGAAGCATGTGCTCCTTCGAACAACCCTAGCTTCGTACAAGGAGTCACCTTCAGAGAACATGAAGGATAGTTGGGTGTATCAATACCTCCCACATCAGTCTATATGGCCGATGTGGTACCCTCTATTAGCATCCCTTTCGAACAACCTAAAACTATCAGAGTAAATAGAGTCCCCTTGGGCTTTATCTTCACCCCTCATGTCACCTCTAGTGGTGGATTCTTTGGCGGGATGAGTGGTGGAGGCTTTTGTAGTGGTGGTGGATTTGGTAATGGAGGTGGTTCTGATGGAGGTGGGTTTGGCAGAGGACATGATGGTGGTTTTGATGGAGGCAGTTCTGATAGAGGCCCTACTAGTGGTAGTGGCTCTAGTAGTGGTTTTGGTAGAGTCCACTCTAGTCGTGGCTCTAGAGGAGGCTTTGGCAATGGTTCTGGAGGAGGTCCCTCTAGCCATCTATCTTCTAATGACCTTATTTTGAATACTCTTCTTCAGAATATGGGTAAGATGCAGAGCCAGTTGGCAAGTCTTTCCCAAGCCTTTTCCTAGCCTATCTTCCAGAATTTTCTTCTAACATAGCCCATTGTTGGTTGCCATCTTGAACACTCCTTTCCCTCAAGGAATGGCGATCCCTAAATTTGAGAAGTTTGGTGGTAAGGGAGACCAGTAGACACATGTGTCTCCCTTTAACACCCTTTGCACTGACTTCTTCCATCATGATGCCTTGATGACTAAATTGTTTCCTTGGTCTCTCAAGGATACGACACTCGAGTGGTACTATTTCTTGCCTAACAACTCTATCTTCTCATTTCATCAAATTGTAAATCAATTCCTTAGATAGTTCTAAGCAAATGTCATGTTGAAGATGACCTTTTTAGATCTTGTCTAATGTAAACAAGGAGATAATGAAAAGATTATTGATTTCATAGCGCATTATCAAGTGCTCCTTTCACAAATCTCACATCAGTTTCCTGATTCTGACATGTAGAAGGTGTTCATAGGGAACTTACAAAGACCTTGGAAAGAGAAGTTATCCCTTATGAAATATCCTTCTTTCATGCACTTGTGTGCGGGCCTACGAGAATACAAGCAGACGGTTGCTCAGTTTGGGGGATCCTCCTCATGCTCCCATTTTGAAGGGAATTCCATCATATCAATCTTTGGGAATGGTAAATCCATTGTGAATGCAATAGCCGCTGCTAATGACAATGGCCTCAAATGTAACTGGAAGTTCACAAAGTTATCAGAATCTTATACTTCTATCTTACAAAAGTTGTTGAAGGATTACATCATAACTTTACCAACTCCTAATCCTATTAAAGAACCTTACCCTAATTGGTATGATGGGATCACTTAATTCCAGTACCATCATATTAACAGACATGATACCAAACACTATATTTAGTTGCATCATGAAATAAAAGACCACATCGATGACGGTACCATTCATCTCAATGGGAACAAACAAAATGCTAACAAATTAGTGGAAAAGGATAATAGTGAATTGTAGATATACATGAACCCATTTCTATCACACTCTGCTAGCATGATTATCAATCCCACTAATTTAGTTGCACAACTTGAGGGCTATGTTAATATGGTCACAGTGACCTCCATTGTTCCACCCACACCTGGTTTGTTGGATATTGGTCATGTGAATGTTATCACTGAGGAGAAATTAGTATTAAATTCATTACAAAAAGAAAAATATGAAGGAATAAAATATACCATCTGTACACACGATGGTATGTTCCTTAAACCTTATGGCTCAAACAATTTGTCTATCCTGGTTGGACCTAGAGCTGTCAACATAGTCTTTGATGTTATTCTAGAGTCAAATCTATTTAGGCTGAAGCTAGACATACCCTAGCTCACCTCCATGAATGAAATCGCCTTTTTTATTCACAAATATTTAAAGTTCTCCCATGAAGGTGTCGTACACATAGTACATGACACCAGATACTAGCCCTTGGTGTCCCATGGTGGATATTCATTGGATCACTTTTGGCCCTCCCCGATCGGTCCACTTCCTCCAAGAGAGGACCTACTTTACAAGAACTATGTGAAGTATAAAATTAGGGGAAAAGGGGAGCCAAAGCTTACCTTTCTCGTGACAGAACAACTGATAGCCTCCTCTTCCTGAGAAGACAAGAAGAAGCCTGCACCGACCACTATTCCTTCTCTGAAAGAGAAGGATAAGTCCACTCTAGCTCCCTCTCCTTCCTGTAAAGGAAAAGAGAAGGCTACCTCCTCCCAGTCTACCTCATCCTCTCCCCCTTCTTGGGAAGAGTATTGGATGAGTCAACCTGGCAGTTACCTGCTGATTCTAATGATTCCTCCTTCCCGTAGACCCAATCTCAGGATCATAGACCACCCTAACAAACACCCTGGACTATGGTATTACTTATATGGTAGAAAGAAAGGTTTTCATAGAGAATTTGATCCATGACCTCCTACTACTCCTGCCCCTGAGGCAATGAGTGGAAAGAGGCTTAGTGCTGAGGCTCTCAAGTCGACTCTGTCTATCACTCCTCAGCCTATTCCCCCTACTCCCATATAGGAACCTATCCCTCCACTTGAAATGACCATAGTGGAAATTCGTATGGTTGAGTAGGAACCTCTTGTCCCTTCGCAAAATCTGATCTCTAACTCCAAAAACTATAGAAACTTCCTTGAACGTGAATGCAAGTGTTGGCGAAAGGCTCTCTTTGTTGAACAAGCTATCTCACAAAGCAAGGAGGAAGAAATGATCACCCCTATTTTAGGGCCTCCTATAGTGTCTTCTTCCTCCCTTCCTTCTACTTCTTTTCAATCTGGCTCTTTATTTCTTTCAGCTTCCGTTCAGAGTACGAATGTGCCTAACCCTAAACAAGTAAGGGTGTTCATCACTCCTTTGGTGGAGCCACCTTCGCTGATGTCCATTATGAATATCTAGCCCTTCCCTAAGCCTGTGGATATGATCAATACTTTTGTTGTATCCGTTGTGGTTCTTTCCTCCTCCTCTATGCTTCTGGCCTCGTCCATGGGGAGTTCATCTCCTCTGATGAAATGTGAGGCTGAGGATGGTCCCTATAGAAATAGAAAACATAGGAGTACCTCACCTTCTCCACATGGTGGCCCCATGTTGAATTGTTATGTCCTAATAACAAAACTAGTCCTGGATTCCCCTAAGTTCATCTATGCTCTCAAGTCATTCGGAAAGCTTAACGGTGAACCTCATGCACAACCTGTCTCATCAACTAAAGTTAGATACCCCACTCCCATGGGGTTTATGTTTAATTTTATGGATGAAATCGCATCCTTATGAGCAATCTTCATTAAATCATTGACCTTGACTCCACAAGAGCTCGGTAGAGAGGACCTTGAGGGGCCCTCTTCCTTAGCCATTGTTGCAGGAGGGCTCGATGCTCCTCCTCTTAACATCTTACCATTGTAGGCTTTTCCTCCTTCCCCTTATGAGGATTTGGATTGGGAAGCGGACAACCTCTTGGCCGATCAATGTTAGGAGGAGGCCCCTTTTCTTGATCTTTTGTGTGTGTGCATGTATTTCATGACGTGTTCCCCCGTGCTTGTGCTATGTGTGCCCTAATGACCCTCATCACCCCCATTGGTGCTTGGATAGAGGCCTGGTTTTTGTGTTGTAAACCTTCCTCTATATGTTTCATCATTCTTCCTTGTTTGTGCTTGATTTTCGCTAAATTGGGGATGATACAAAGCATTGGGAGAATTTAGGCTCTGCTTCCATGTTGACCCAATTTTTTTATTTTTACTTTGGCTTCTCGTGTATTCCTCACATGGCCTAATATAGTAGGGGGTTGATGACAGTTCATTTATATACTATTATTATACATATATATATATATATATATATATGAGCAGTTCTAACCCTGAATATCAGGCTACCCCTGTGTCCTTTGTTTGTATTTTTTCTCTTTTTTTTTCTTTAGATTTCTCTTTTCTTTCCTTGAGTTGTACCTTTTATGTGTGACAATTCCTTTCTTTAACACTTCAACTTTCATAAAATGCATTCGTTGCCAATGAATCTTCTCTTGAAAGTCTTCACAATTTTTTTCTCAAAATAGCATTCTCAACTTGGAACCCTAACAAAATGTGTTTCCTTCATCATGGGTTCATAAATAAAGGACTTGAAGACCTTCCTTCAAAGCAGGAACAAATTTTATTTCCCCTCACATAGGGGGCATATCCCTCCTTTCAAATTCCTTGATGAAATGAACATCTTTCAAAAGGATTCCTTGATGACATATTGCTCTATGAAGAATAGCTACTTTTGGATTGTGTGTCCCTTGAGTGGACACCCCCTTCTTCCTCATGGTGGGTTCCCAAGGGACCCTTCTTTGAAAGTCTCTATTCCGAATGGATCCCTTCACGTCTAGCCTAAAGATAGATCAACTAGACTTATTCCAAATCCTTTTTGTGTCTAGCTTGGGGACTGCCTGACTAGCATCCCTATAGTGGACCCCTCTTTTTTGTGTCAGGTTCTTGAGAGACCTCTTTGAAAGTTTTTACTTATTAATAGTATGCATGACTATCCACTTATTTGCATACACAACCGCTTTTTGACGTGTACTATCTGTGGGTAGAGACATTGCAACTTTTTGACATGTTCTATCTACGGGTAGATATGTCGCTACTTTTTGACATGTTCTATCTACGAGTAGACATGTTGTTGCTTTTTGACATGTTCCACGTGTGGGTAGACATGTCACCATTTTTGACATGTTCTATCTGTGGGTAAATGTGTTGCTGCTTCTTGACTTTGCGGAGTCTGCTTCCTTCAGTTTCCTTGATGTGAGAGATCTCGAAGGATACCTTCCTTGTAGGTTTGCAATTCTGTAAGGTGCTTACTTCACAGGGCTTCCTTCATGTGATAGATGTTGGGGTTTACCTCATTGTAGGTTTGTGGGCCTATAAGATGCTTTTTTTTTTCTAACTTCATAGTTTCGAGCAGCTATGAAGTCCTTTTCTTACCCTACACCTTTAGGCTCACCAGATCATGGTTTTCTTCCACTGCTTATGTCCTTGGTAGATTCCTACGGCTAAACCTGCAGAGGTGTTTATCTTCTCATTGGAGATGAAGTTGTAATGCCTTCTTTGGTTGACCAAACCGAATATGGTAATTTCTCTTCATCCCTTCTTCATAGTCACTCCTTGAACATTCATTTCAAGCTTCTACAATCTACACACTTCAACTTCACACTCTTGGCACCCACTTCAAGCTTCAAGCAACATTCTTACATTCCATTACAGCCAAGGAAACACTCCATCATGTCGGTATAGCATGTTTGGGACCACACCATTGCAGTAGAGGCTTGAGTTCATCTCATTTTTCTCCCCAAGCAACCTTGAGTGCTCTTGGTGGTGGTGGTAAGCTTTTGTCTCCTCTCCTCTATCATTTGGTTTAGTTAGCACTTTACTATTTTGTAGTGCTCTTCTGCTTTCCATTGTATTTCTTTCTTTATCTGGTTCCTAGGATATCCGTGGAGGTTGGAACACCTAAATAGGGGTCTAAAAAATGAAGACCCCTATACAACCATCCAACATTCTCCTATCTTTCTGTGTGTAGGAGTACATGCTTCTTGGAGGAACAGTTGATGAATGAATTCCTTGGTGAGATTATCCTTGCTCTCTTTACCCTTGTGTATTTACTTTATAATATAAGAGAGTATTTCATTTGCTTAATGATGTCATTCTGGTCCTTTAGTTAGCTAGCTAGGCTGTTAGCTAGTTTTGTTGGTTTGACTTCACCTTTGCAGTTGTCTGGCCGTATAGACACCAGCGTACTTTTGAGACACCAACGTTCCGCGCTAATGTCCAGAGACTACACTTTCATCCTTAGATAGAGAGCTTCCCTAGGCATATTGTTACACCTAAGAAATAACTCTCCTATCCCCTTTTCTATGTTTTAGGTCTGCAGAGTAACTGAGAGGCCTCACGGCCCGCGTTACTTTCACCTTGCATTTCATAACATTACAATTAGTTGAGGTAAGTTAGGGAAGCCTCTCGTGTCTTGACCCTCCATGACCTAGGTTCTTGCATGTGGTGGTCCCCCTCTCTTACAAACAGATAGGATAAATAGTTGTTCAATTACCATTGTTTCAAATTCTAAATTGCTATACCTTATTCTAGGAGTAAATCATAGGGAAATTCTATACATAAGACACCATTGTTTCAAATTCAAAATTGTTGGCTCATTCACAATTGTTTGCTTCATTTATTTGATCTAAGACAACCTACTATATAGAAGATTCTCTCAAAATCATAGTAAAATCCTTTACTCCAAGATGATTGTTCAGAATCTTTCCCATCATAACAATGAACAAAAGCATCAGTCATTAACCTAAACTTTGCAAGAGTTTCATCAAATTCTACTTTTCCACTCTCTTTTCCATTCTAAATTTTATTCCCAATTTCATCCATGAAGAAATTCCTCGACCTATAGATCCTTTTGTTATCCATAACTTTACCAAGTGTCGAGGATAGCTTCAATTTTTTACCCAAGCAACAATTGACAAAATTCAGCCTTACCAAATCAAAAATCTGGTAAGGCTGAATTTTTTCAATTGTTGCTTGGGTAAAAAATTGAAGCTATCCTTGACACCTGGTAAATTTATGGCTAACAACAAAATCTATAGGCTAATGAAGCTCTTCATGGATGAAATTGGGAATAAAATTAAAAATGGAAAAGAGAGTGGAAAAGTAGAATTTGATGAAACTCTTGCAAAGTTTGGGTTAATGACTGATGCTTTTGTTCATTGTTATGATGGGAAAGATTCTGAACAGTCATCCTGGAATAAAGCATTTTACTATGATTTTGAGAGAATATTTTATACATCAAGTTTTCTTAGATCAAATAAATGAAGCAAACAATTTTGAAAGATCTAACAATTTTGAATTTGAAACAATGGTGTCTTATGTATAGAACCCCCTTATGATTTACTCCTAGAATAAGGTATAGAAATTTAGAATTTGAAAAAATGGTATATGAAAAAATATTTAGCCTATCTGTTATGCTACAACAATTAACTACATGCTAGAACATATCCATTTTAGCATAAAATACTAAGTGCAATTCACCTCAAACTCTGTTCTACTAGAGTATGATAGTACCTGAGCTTCTGGTGTTTCTAGACAAAACCTATAGTGAAAAAGTGTAATCTTCATCTGAAGGAACCATCTTCAAAGCTCTTCCCTAAAATGAAGGTTGAAAAAATTAGAAGAAAATAAATACCATAATTCTAAAGTAACAATTTGTATCAAGCCAAATGCTAGAAAGTATAATTAAAAACATAAATCCTTACATTAGACATCAAATTGGACCAAGAAGATTTAAGATTTTATCTTTAGAATGTAGGAACTTTCTTTGTCAGAGCTTCACAACCTCAAATTAGATCTCAAATTGGACAGATAAAATTTATGATTTTATCTTTAAAATGTAGGAACTTCCTCTGTTAGAGCTTCACTACCTCAAATGGATCTGAAATTGATCTAGCAAATTTATGATTTTAACTTTACAATGTACAAACTTTCTCTATTGGATATTAAAGATCTCAGGTTGGATATCCAATTGGACAAGCAGATTTATGATTTTATCTTTAGAATAAAGTAACTTCCTCTGTCGGATAATAAAAAATTCTTACAGTTAGGTTTTTCTTCCAATTGAAAACACCTGGAAGTTTTTCACACCAACTCAAGGTACTCTCCAACCTAGTTATGAAACAGATAGCAATCCAATTTTTCCTAAACCATCTATACATGAACGTTGCATCACAATCTATTCTTCCTGCACATAAAGATACAACATATTAACACCTAAATAAAATTAAAAATCATCATAAAACCATAATTAATAAATCATTTCAGCTTCAAAAAGAATCTAGTGGGTATGTGCAGGATCATGATGGGCCAAAAAGTGGGCAATATGATGGGTATGTGGCTGATGACTATTTTTTAACCCAAAATTGATGAAATGAAAAGGGTTTTTAAAGAAGATTCTTAGCTTTCCACCAATATAAATTATGTTTTACTATGAATTTAATAAGTAATTATTATTCATTTTCTATTCAAATTACGACTAAAGTCCTGATTGATAGGTTGATTGAAAAACATCTATAGCTTTCAAACGGTATCACATTTTTTGAATCAAAAACATCTGTCACATTCTATGCTTCGCATACTATAGGATTAAAAAATAAAAATTTAATTTCATGAAGTTTTGACCAAGTTAAGGTGGTCGACATACAAGTTTTATATTTTTAAAAAATTTGTAATAAAAAATTCATAATTAATTATTTACTTGGAAAAGAATTACAAAAAATATGCATCACATCGAATGAGTCCTCTACTTATATCTAAAATCTTATAAGAAAATATTATCATTTTATTGTGGTTATGGTGGTCGACAAACACCTACTTATTTTTCCTTGAAATTTAAGTACCACTACATTGAAATTTCAAATTTTCACCAAATAGATTTTTTCTTTTTTTTTTTAAAACCTAGTAGTTTAGAAACTACATTCAATTTTCTATAGATTATATTCTTACATATTTTTGAAATAATATAGATAACTTATTCAAATTTTTACGTCAAGTTGCCTAACTTTTATTTCTCTAAATTTTTTGCCACTTAAGGTCCTATTTTTTCCATGATGATCTTGCACATACCCTGATGTCATTTACTATAAAAAAAAAGTTGTATAAATAACAAAAAATACATGAAGCAATCCATACAAAGAGAAAATAAGCAATGTAAGGATTTGAGAAATATAAGTCCAAAGGGTTATGTTGTAATAGTAATGGAATCACCATAAGGGCACAACCGAGGAAAAAATTCTTATGACTTTAATTATGTGATTCATAACTCTATTGGTCATGTGGAACAGTTGAGCTATAAAAAATATAGGATGCATTCATGTGTGACCCAAGTTTAATGTGGTTATGTTGTGATAGAAATGAAAGCACTCATATGAGCACAATTCATGTACAAATCACTATCATCACAATTAGGTTTCAATCATCATTGGGTGCATTCAAGTTGACTCAAGTTTAATAGGTTACGATGTAATGATAGCATGGTCCAAGATTGATTACCTCTTACTGCAATAAATATCCTATAACTTTGGTTGTTATGTAGAGTGGTTGTGTTATATCAATTATGTAGTGCATTCAAGCACAACCCATGTTTAATAGGCTATTGTAGAGAGTGATAAAGATTTTCTAAACCTTATGAATGTTACTCAAAAGTGTATAGCTTAAACTACAAACCAATTTTGTTACATACTTGAATGAAATCTTGGGTTACAACAAACTATAATAATGTGATATGCTAATAACCATTATGGAAAATATTAAAGAAAGACCCATGCTATAAAGGATGCATTTCCCTTATCAGGTTTACATACCTTAATGATCAAACACAAGCTTCCTACACACTCTAGGATACAATCCAAGATCATTCCACAACCCCTTCAAGATAGGTAATTTTTGGTCCTAAGGTTTAAGGTTTTTTTTTAATACCAACGAAAGCATTGGTAAGAGCATGACTAGGGTACAAACCCTAGGCCTCTGTAGAAACATAAACAATCACTCTAGCAAATTAGTGAGGTTGTAATACTAGAGAGATTGAGACATTGTCGCCAATGACAAAATATTGGAATCTAAAGATTGTAGCCAATAAAAGCACACTATGTAGCTCAGTGAAATTTGTAAATGCAATCTATAGTAAGAAGAATGGGAGTCACTTGAGGTGTGATAGTTAAAAAGAGGGTAAGAAGTGACAAGAAAATAAAGTTCAAACCTTGCATATTAAAGTGGATATTTTAACAATGAGTTTCCTTAACCCCCTTGTTGACTTTAAGGTTTTTTCAAATGCTTTTGGAAATGTTAGACAAGGAAAATGCAATCAGGGAATGACTGTCCAAATGAAGTAACGATGGTAATCATAGGTTCAATATTTCTTCTTGGCCATTGTATAATGGAGGTAGTGGATTGCATGTTTGAGTAGTATTTTTAGACTCATCAAAGATGGGAGAATAGTGAATAATACCTTGTGGACTGTGAAGTAGTGACAACAAGGTTGAAGGATCTTAAGACTCACAATACCATGAATAAATGAGTCCCTTGTAGTAAGTAAGTAGGAAATCTATAGGGCATAGTTTGATTTTGTAGAAGGATTCTCATGAAAGGAATATTCAAGTGACAGTGAGTGAGCTATTTGAGATTGCAGCTAAGTGTGCAATATCCAATCTTAAAGGAAGTTAGCAAAGCAGCAAATGTGCAAGAAAATCAAATCGTACATAACAAAAAATTCACAATGTTATCTTGCATAATTCCTTGAGTTTGAAGGAAAAAATATGATCATTATATCTTGATTAAAGTAGTGACCTTAATGGTCAATCACTAGCAACCATGATTTTAAAGCATGCTATTGTGCTTATGGAGGCAACATTTTAAGCAAGGCAGTGAGTGGTAGTTTGGAACAATGACAGGTATGAAGGACTTGCTTTATATGCATACTATGCAGTCTAGCTTGAGACAAAATTCTTAGAAGAGATTGAATGTGGATTATGGAACTCAAGCGTTACCATGATAAGGATTAAATCAAAGACGGAGATCTATTTAAAAGCCACAGTCATGAAAATATTAAAGATGTCACATGCAAAACCCTAGCAGCTAGAGTAATGAATACAATTCCAAAGAGGACAATGTGCTGGGGAAGATTTAGGAGATCTCCACATCATCTAATCATAGGTAAATACATCATTTATTTATTTACTTAAATTAAAATAAATCATTCTAAACCCTATAAAGGATACATTGATACTTCAAAAGCATCTGATTTAGTTTTTTTAAATAAAAATAAATCATTCTAAACCCTTTATAGGATACATTAATACTTCAAAAGCATATGAAGGAATTTGAGATTATCCAAATATATGTCAATTAAATACCTAAATTACAAACAGTAGCGCAAACAATATAACCCTTGTTGAGTAGAGTAGGAATGAGATAAGTAGCAATGAATCCTATGCCTCCAGTCATGCACATCTCCTTACTATTCTCTTTCATTCTTTACTGAAATAGTTCTCCATTTTGGTGGGTTATGCTTGAAAATAATGTTTCGACGAAGGTTTTAGAGTATGTTTATTAAAATGAAAACTCCATTCTAGTGGGCTATGCCTAAAAATAAGATTTTGACAAAAGTTTTAGGGTATGTTTATTAAAGTTTTAGAATATTTTGGAAGGCTATATTCTTGATTCCTTAAATGATTTATTCAAATGAATTGTGACTAAATAAATAAATAACTATTTAGTCATTTTTATTTGTGTGACTAAATAATTTTTAGTCAATGACCAAATTAGTCATTTATTTACTCATTTATAGCTAAGTTGCAAAAAATGAGTAGAATTTAGTCATTTTAGTTGTTGTGACTAAAATTTTTAGTCACCGAGTCATTTATTTGCCAAATTCTACTAGTGATATACACATAGTTGATGATGATGTCACTCGTAGCACCAATGCAGATAAAGTCCTCACAAGAAAGAATAACCTATCTTCTTGAAATACTTAACTAGGGCAACCTTAGGGTGTTTGTGTTATAGGAAACGGTGGACTTAGCTCAATCCCAAGTCTTCGGTAGTCAAGTCTTGACCATATTGGGTTCACTCCAGGGTATGATGTGATATTGTTGTTAATCTTAAGGGGTCTATGGTTATTCTTAGTTTCATTAAGAACATCTCCAATTTCTTTAAGAATCATAAACATCAGATATAAGATTTCCAGTTCAATCTTAAGATAATCTCATGAAATCAAAATATTTGCAATAATATTTCATGAATTTTAAACAACTTTTCTATCACTTAATTATATTTAGCTTTAAGCATTCAACAATTTTATAGAAAATGAAATATTTTCAATAAATTTTCGTTCATTCATCTATTTTTTGGAACATTTGCAAGAATTTCAACATCTAGTCTAAAATAAAGCATAAAAAATATTGAAAAATAAAATTTCTCCCAGTTATTCTACACACATGCCCCAAGATTTAATCAAATCAAATCAAACCACTTTATACTTCACCAGATTGCTTCATAGCTATTACGAGCTTTTAAAAAAGGGGGTTTTAGTTTGGACACTGAGTAGGTTCTATATGAACTCTTAAATGACGTAACATACAGTCTTGTTTGGCTGAAATAACAAAACCAACTACAAAAATACATGAGATACCTATAGCTATCAAATTGGCTTCAATATTGATTATGTTCTATGTGCATACAAGTTTTTAGTTCGAAATGATTCAGAAAATATGAAAAGAGAACAAAACTTAAAGAAGTTTTGGCTCTTCCAACATCCAAAAATTTTGAACTTAACCTAAAAAGAAGAATCCCCTAGCCTTTTATAAAAGTAAGACATAGGTAGGATAATAAAAATACATGAGAGGAAATCCAAGGGAAAAATCAAATCAAGACACATGGAATGTGGTGACTAGTAAGAGAATTGCAAACAAAGTCAACAAAGGTCAACCTCCATCTGCACGTTGAAGTCCTTCGAGTTTTTCATATTTTTATTATCACCAAGATAATAACTTGAATCAAGATAGTGTGTAGGAACTTTTCCATATATTCAAAATGATTGCTTTATCATCTTTTTCCTACACTTTTATTCTACCTCAAGATTTCTACTCTCGGGAATGAGCTTCCTCAGAGGTTGGCACTTTTTGTCACCATATGTGAAATACCAAGATCCTTAGTATTTCGATGGACTGAAACCCCTCTGCATATAAGTTCCTAGAATATGAAGCCTGATCTAGATATGATTTTATCAGTAATTCAAATTTTCTTGACCATCCATACCTGAACTCTGCATCGCAATCTGCTTGTCCTGCAATCACAAATTCCATCTATTAAATCCATTTTTTTAGAAAAACATTTATAAACACTCTCATGTAAATAAAACCATCATTAATTCGTTATCATATAAATCCATCATAAATAACATGCTTTCAAGAAAATCACAAATTCTTGCATAATTATTTTTTTACATATCGGGTTACCAGACTATCAGACTTCTTAGATAACCTTAAAATTTTAAAACTTTGATTTGCATTGGTTCTCGGTGCTCGATACTCGGTATTCAACTTTAGCCATGATTTTCTTAGACTTCAATTTTATTGGAACTTCCATCTTTACTAGACCTTGACTATTGGACCAAAACACTTTGCTCAACACTTGCATTACCTTTTTCCTTTCTAACATTCTTAGTTCCCAGTACCCAATACCCATAACAATTGCATTACAAAGTACTCTTTCAAAAATATTTATCTTTGCTTCTCACTTCTAGTGATTTTTTCAACTAGCCAACACCTACCATAAGTGTTAATTTTTACTTTGGGTCCCCAAGTCTTATAGTCTTGGAGCATGTTGTGAGACCACACAACTTGAAACCAATAAAAAAAAATTTAAACCAAAACTTGGGATTAAATCACCAGTCATAAATTATAATTTTTGCATATTTTAAAACAATAACTCTTTACCTTTACCTAGATTCTAACATGAAAATAGTAAAAACTCATCCAAAAATATTTGTTTGTGCTTTGATTAATTCTAGTTTTTGGAACTCAATAAAAAAAATCAGTTCATTGACATTGAACTACATGATATGGCAATCCTCCAAAGCCAACCAGGGATAGAGCCTTGGTACCAGTCAAGCATCCATAGCCTCAACAAGGTTATCTCTGTAATTCCCCTAAACATAGGTCTAATGCCAGCTAGGCATCTATAACACCTATAGAAATATTTGGATAGCCTAAAGAGTTGATTTTTTTTTGTATATCTCTTTGGATATTTTATTGATAGCTCATTTTTATTTTTGATATTTCATTGATAGCTCATTTTCAACAAGTTGAAAGCAATGAAACTTGCTATTACATTCATAATTATAGTCATATAGAATGTTACCTTTTGATTTTTCATTCAATGCAAATCCCTTCATCATTTCACTATTTCCCAAAAACTCATTTAATAATTCCTTGTTGGTTTGTATTTATAGCTAAAATTTACCACTTTTATGCCAGATCCTAGCTAATTGCAATTCACTAAATGTTAGAAGATATGCATAAATTGAAATTTAGCAACAAACAACTTAATCATCAAATTTCAATCAAAATTTAGAACCATTAGTTACCACCCTTCCGATCAAATTTTATGGAAACTACTAAATACTTGGCTAGTGATTCTGATTTGACAGTGTTGCACCACATTAATGGATCAAAAAATGCCATGATTACTCTTAAACATGATCACATTTTTCTACATTAAATTCACACACCTTAATGTGCACATATTATTTCTTTCAAATTTTCAGGTGATGACGTGTGCTCTTTTACTAGCCTAATTTTCCTTTCCACCTTGCACACATAAGCACCCTCATGATTAATATGGTTTAATAAGAACATAATGAAATGACAACCATTAATTTCAAAATCTTTAACTTGTGTGATTCGTAATCTTTGTACAGGCCAAATTTGAAGCAAATTGTCACCAATTGTGTGTAAAAATTAATTTGATTTAACTTTTTGTTCTAGAGAAACTCATCCAGTTGGCACCTTGCTTACGATTTCAAGGACTTCAATACAGGAAACTATGTGCCATAACTTCTTCATGATTTTCTATAAATTTTGCATTTCTCTCAAATTCTTCACACTTTTTCTTTGTATTCTTTTTTATTTTTCATTTTCTTGTTTCACTTATTCTTGCTTACTTCCAGGTCATGGATCTCCAATTTTCTTGACCAACTCTCACCACTAGAACATTTTCTTGGGTTACATCATGACTCAAAGGATTGAAAAGGTTTTCTTCATTCGGACTATTAGTTTCACTATGCCAAACTTGTGCTTAGTCCTTGGGGAACAATATGTGGAATCCAGAGCTTACTACTAGTTCTATTCCAACTTGGCTTCTTGCTTTGTAGCATCACTCTTGGATATTGGGCTTCCTATTGAAGAAGTTCGCTAAACTATAGAGTGGATAGTGCGGCCTATATATTTTGAGAATCTGGATATGGTTTTTTCAATTGCACATCTAACCATTTGAATCCCTTCCATGGGGATATTCCTCAATTCCTAGAATGTGGGGAATTGGTTCTAGTCCGACCCTTTCTTACTGATCTCCATACTCCTAACTTTGAAGTTCATCAGGAAAATTCCTATATAGGGTACTTATCCCTAATGGATGAGGCATCCTAGATTGACTGAATGGCTACTCCTATTTGCAGCTCAGCTTGCTCTTTTCTACTTTATTTTATCTTTTTATAGCAAGAATTTTGATACTTCCATGTATATACATGATATAAACACATATACATAGCTTTTTCGTACATTTTAAAGCATGTATTTATTTTGTGTAGTTTTATCTTTTTTCATTTTACAACACAATGTTTTAATTTTTTAAATTTTCTCTCATGTGTAAGATAAGTTAAGTAGAATTTGCTAATGCTAAAGAGCCAAACAAAAAAATAAAGAAAGAAAATGAAAACGAAAGAAAAACAAACCCTACAAAAAAAAACTTACCCTAACTAACCAAAATAAAATCTAACAAATGACTAACCCTAATAAAGAGATTTATTTTAAGTTCAATGAATATTTACATTGTTGTTTTGGTATGAATTACAATAGGTTTATCCTTAAATTCAATTAAAAAAAATTCAAATGTCATACTGAACAATGAATTTGTTTAAATTTTTTTGTGTTTAACAAATGTAAATTCAAAGGTGTACTTACCAATAACTTGTCTGATATGTATGAAACTGAGCTCATTAAAGGTTGATTGCACATGCTTCCTCTGATATGGAAATAATCTACCTTCTTTCATCCCTAGTTCATGGTTTTCCTCTTTACTCTGTCCAATAACATTAATGGTTGTGTCCATTTCTCAATTTTCTTCTCCTCAAAAAAATTTTGTGTCTTCAGTCTTTCCTTCACTTTCAACTTTGTTAGACCAAGTGATATCATAATTTATATTGTTATCAAAGAGAAAAAAGGTAAAATCTTGATACTCTGTATTTTTTGTAAAATTAAGAAAATTTCCATTTTTAGCTTGTAAATTTTCAATTTGGAACAAAAAAACATGTCTCCAACTTGATTTTATCGCTCCTCTTCATTCACATTTTCCACATATGAAGAATATGATGAATCATCAATGTCATTTCCTCTTTTTTAGTGCAATGTTTCTGAGTCTCGACATTCTTGCCTCTTTTCCTACAAAAATTTAAGATTTTCTTTATAGCAATTACAGTTATCAAACTATTTTGGTATATTAGTTAATTCTTTAACATTTTTCAATTCCACTATGGTTATACTCTTTCTCATGATTCAACATATTTCTCATTAATAGTCCCTTTCTTCTAGCAGTTAAAATTTAATTTGCTAATGAAACCACCTTACACATAGCCAAACTTACCCTAGTTAAAAAAAATTGACAATCAAGTTTACGGTGATTAGTTTTATCATGAATTCTACACTCAGTGACTCTACCAAAGGTGAAAAAACTTAAAGGATGTGACCTCTTAAGAATTTTCCAAATTTTTTCAACTTCCATTTTCAAAACACTGACTTGTACTAAACTTTCACCTTACAAGCTACCTTTTAAACCCAGAACCAATACAAATTCCTAAACAAAACATGGAGATAAAGATATAAAGATAAGTGAAAAGATGGCCCTCCTTCTAGCACTAGTTCCTATTGATGACAATGTCATTCGTAGCAACAATGGAGATAAAGTTCTCATAGGAAAACTATGAAGAACCTATATTTTTGAAAGACTTAACTAGGGCAACCTTAGGGTGTCTGTGTTGTAGGAAAATGTTGACTTATCTCAATCCCAAGTCTACAGTACTTAGGTCTTGACCATACTAGGTTCACTCTAGGGTATGATGTGATATTGTTATTAATATCAAGGGGTCTATGGTTACTATTAGTTTCATTAAGAACATCTCCAGTTTCGTTAAGAATCATAAACATCATATACAATATTTCCAATTTAATCTTAAAATAATCTCATTAAATCAAAAGATTTACAATAATATTTCATGAATTTTAAACAACTTTGCTATCACTTACGTAGATTTAGCTTTAAGCATTAAAAAATTTCATAGAAAATAAAATATTTTCAATAAATTTGCATTCATTCATCTATTTTTTTGAACATTTTCAAGAATAAATAAACATTTAATCTAAAATAAAGCATAAAAAATACTAAAAAATAAAAATTTTCCCGGTTATTCTCCACACATGCCCCAAGATTTAATCAAATCAAAGAAACCACTTTATACTTCTCCAGATTGCTTCACAGTGAGGTACAAAATGATGCGAGCTTTTAAAGAAGGGGGTTTTAGTTTGGACACCGAATAGGTTTTATATGCACCTTTAAATGGTGGAGCCTATGGTCTTGTTCAGGTAAACTAAAAAACCAGCTACAAAAATACATGAGCTAGGTAGCTATCAAATTGGCTTCAATATTGATTAATTTTTATGTGCATACAAGTTTTTAGTCTGGAATGATTCAGAAAATAGGAAAAAAGAACAAAACTTAAAAGAATTTTTGGCTCTTTCGACAGCCACAAATTTTGAACTTAACTTAAAAATAAGTATCCCCTAGCCTATTATAGAAGTAAGATACATGTAGGATAAGACAAATACATGAGAGGATATCCAAGGAACAAATCAAATCAAGGCACGTGGAATGTGGTGACTAGTAAGAGAATTGCAAATGAAGTCAATGAAGGTCAACCTCTATTTGCACATTGAAGTCCTTCGTGTTTTCATCTTTCTATTATCACCAAGATAATAACTTAAATCAAGATAGTGTGTAGGAACTTTCCCATATATTTAGAACAATTGCTTTATCATCTTGTTCCTACACTTTTGTTTTGCCTCAGGCTTTTTACTCTTGGGAATGAGCTTCCTCGGAGGTTGGCACTTTTTGTCACCATATGTGAAATACTGAGATCCCTAATATTTTAGTGGAATCAAACCCCTCTACATATAACTTCCTAGAATATGTGGCATGATCTAGATATGATTTTATCTATGATTCAAATTTTCCTGACCATCCATACCTGAACTTTGCATTGGAATCTGCTACTCCTATAATCACAAATTCCATCTATTAAATCCTTTTTAAAAAAAAATCATTTATAAAAACTCTCATGTAAATAAAACCATCATTAATTCGTTATCATATAAATCCATCATAAATAAAACGCTTTCAAAAAAATCACAAATTCTTGCATAGTTATCCTTTTATATACTAGGTTACCAGACTATCAAATTTCTTACATAACCTTAAAATTTTAAAACATTGACTTGCATTGGTTCCTGATACCCGGTACTTGGTATTCAACTTTACCCATGATTTTCTTGAACTTCGATTTTACCAGAAATTCCATTTTTACCGGACCTTAACTATCGGATCAGAACACTTTTCTCAACACTTGCATTACCTTTTTCCTTTCTAACATTCCCAGTTCTCGATACTGGTACCTAGAACACTTGCATTACAAAGTACTCTTTTAAAAGTATTTCTCTTTGCTTCTCACTCTTGGTGATCTTTTCAACTAGCCAGCACTGGCCATAAGCGTTAGTTTTCACTTTGGGTCCCCAAGTCTTATAGTCTTGGGGAATGTTGTGAGACCACACAACACACACACACACACACACACACACACACACACACACATATATATATGTCTCGATATATTTAATATTCACACAAAGAGATATGATAAAGTAATCATACATATATATATATATATATATATCATATTGCAACTTCATCATTATATATAGCTATACATATATATCAAATAATCATTTGTCAATCAAAATATAAATAATCCAAAGGTATTAGTATACTAATAAATATAGGTATCTATGTATGCATTATCAATTACGTGTGTATATAGATATATTATACACACATATAATATATATATATATATATATATATATATATATTATATATTAATATACACAAGTATAATATTATCTAACATTTAGTAATATTAGTCATATATATATTCATCTTCTTTGATGAGTATATGCATGAAATGTGTACACATATACATTTCATAAACGTGCAACTCATATCACTATGCATATTATGCAATTGTATGCATGAGTTGTCGTTCATACACATATACATGTATATATTTGATGTATTTACTTTTTGATCACACGATGTTAAAGACTATCTCACATATTTAAATCATAACCCTTCAAAGGAAAGACCACAAACCCACACAAAATGTTCCCAAACCAAGACCAATTTAAATCATTTTCAAACTATGACCAAGGGTACTTACTTGATTCCCAAGCTACTGACTTGACTTAACCAACTAAAAGTGAGTGTGTGTAAGCTCAGTTAGATTTTATTAAGGATTTCCTGACCAATCACTTCTCTTTAGTCATTTTTCCCCTCCCATCCAGATGATTGAATACGTCCCTACATCTAACTTAGTTCAATACCAAGGTCGTTAGATGTTCATATAAAATCTATTTGCATCATAATTCATTTCTACCAATAAAAAATAAAAATGTTCTCATTGCAATACATAACATTCCCTTAATTCAAAACATATTCTTTCTTTTCGAATCAATAATGTCTTATCACATATTCACATTTTTCATTCATGTAACAAACATGTTAAAGTCACAATTTACATTTATCAAGATTTTCACTCATAATGGTAAAAGTAACTTGGTAACTATGAAACAAGATGTAACATACTTCCCCCCATGTGAATCATCATCCCCAATGATTTTGAGCACATATAGAGATATATATAATCAAATAAAGATTTTACGTTCAATTCATCATGTAAGAAATAAGCATATTCTATTAATAACAAAACATTATTTCCTCAAAGCATGACCTTTTACAACCTTGTCCATGTTGGACTTGCACCGAGTGCCCAAACTAACACATATGGAGAGCTTGTGTTCTTTCACACATTCTTTCCCTTATAGAGCTATATGTCACAATCATATTTTCTCCCTTCTACTTCACAAGTACCATAATAACCAAATCCTATATGACACCTATACAATCATGTTTAGAAAAAACTCGTTCTCATTGGCTAACTCAATTTTCCTTAGTGTAACTCTAATAGATAAGGAATTTTGGTGTATTGTGCACTACACTATGGGTTCCATCCTTTCCTTTCGTGTTTACACCATCAGACAACTTAGAAGTTGAGACTGCCCATCACTGACACAACTATCTAATTTAAGCATAATTAGACTGCTTCATAATTTTAAGCTTGTATCAACAAGTTTTCCTTGATCCTCTTGATTTATTATTCCCTTTGAAAACCTTTATGATCTAAGGTTAATCGTATCTCTTAGCTTATCTCAAATTTATAGAGATTCAATCCTTCTTATCATAAAATGGACCTAACCTTATTGTTAGAAGTTATTAGTATTCTACAAATCCACCAAGATTTGGTTTATCCCATTTTCCTAACTAGCTAAGATACTTGAATTCCGCATAAGATAATCTTGGTTTACAAAAAACCTTATCATTTCTTGCTTTTTCTCATATGAGATAACCTTCTCGAGAACATTAAGTAATTGCTTCACACAACTTTTTTTAGGACTTCTATCCTATTAATAAAATTTCCCCAATCAAAATTGGTTACCTTGGTGAGTCCATCTGCCATAACATTATGTCAGCTTTATCATCATAGAAAGATCAAACTATTCTTGTGATCTACCACTTCCCTCTCTGGAATTCCATGGGAGTATACAATCCCTACCAATGATGACATCCTATCATCATCCTCTAGAATTCTAGACATTAACTTGCTACATACCTTGTAGAATTATACTTTATCTCCTTCCAGATTATAGTGGTTCCTCATCTGACAAATTTTGGCATTCCAATGTTCTGAGTATAACATCAATTTACGTCATTAATTATTTCATCACCCAAAATTTTGGGTTCATAAATTCATTTCTGATTCATAATAGCCCATCCTGACTAAATGAAATCCTCTTCCACAACTTATACCACATTTGTTTCTCAAAATATAATATTTAAATATTGATGGTGAAGCTAAAATTCTTCCAATTAGGACATCCATAACTTGGATTACTTTCATCCTTTCATCTTTTCCCAAAGTTGCAATCCGATTTTCAACTCAATCTATTTCTTTTGATGAGAATTTATACTAGTTTGAGTAATAATTCTTGTTTGATCATGTTGACTTGATATTATCTTCCAAAAGATACCAGCAATAATTACATACTTAACTATCAAGCATGTACATTCCTTGTTAACTCAATGTTAGAAATATATAATTTTTCTTATTCCATACGTGATAATTTTTCCTTTCATGATTAGTCATAACACCTTATCCCTTTTCTAAGGTATCAACGATACTAACAGTTGATCTTCCAAATTAATTACATGTAGAGTTGTGTTGTAAATATTTATTTCTCACTAGTCATAAGTCTTGACCTTTCCACTACCTTTCACTAGTAGTTCCAATAGCTTATCCTTCATTCTTTCCAAAAAAAATTTGGTTATTGATGACAAGATGAAGTCAAAAGTTCTTTCAAATTGAAAATACACCAATGTACTTTATTTATATGGGGTACTTTATTCAATTCTACCTACTCTCTTCCCCCCTTAGTGTCTCCACGATATTCAATCAACTTAAAAGTTGAACTTTTACATTTTCCCCAATTGATCAAATTGGTTTAACATTTCTTGTTGATTTTTTATAGTTGGTTTTCTATTACTTTCCTTTCTTAACCTCCTTGACATGCCTTGATTATACTTTTTCTTTTCCAAATTTGGATTTATCATTGCCTTCTAATCTCTTAGAATCAATAGTTGGATCTACCATAACAAGATCTAATGAATATACCACAATTTTTAAGATACTCTAGTATTTCATTCCAATTCCCTTTCCATGAATACTAATATCCTCAAATCATAGTTGAATATTATCATATATCCGCAAAGTCTCTTTCTTTCATGAGCTTGCCTAAGGATCCCTTATGAAAAATGTGTCCTCTCCTTAGTGTGTTGTCTCCAAGATATTCTATTCTCTTTCCTTCTTGGTGTAAGATATTTTCATCCATTATTTTCTGATAGGGTTTATGCAGCACTTACATAATGGCCTCATATGTTCCAGAGCTGAACCTAGTAGCTCTAATACCACGTGTAACAACCTCGGTGATCAACTCAGTAAAACTTTAAAGATTTCACCTTAAGTGAATGAATCATGATGCCATAGCATAGAAATATTTTTTTATTTTCCAAAAGTAAATTACTTGAACATTTGAAATAAACACTATTCCAAACTTCCATTGCATTTCATTGTAAATTCATAAATATTTCAATAATATAGATTTCATATTGAATAAACTCATTTTAACATTCATAATTACAACCTTCAATCTAAATGGGTACAAGATACATACATATCTCTTTTGAGCTTCCTTCAACAATAGATGAACAAATAATTTGGATGTTGCCACATTAGTGGATACATTCTAGATGTCCTCTTTCCCTAGTGCAAGAATTCTAGTTGTTCCCAATATTGGCGCAAACATCCCCAAACCTCGGCCACCAACTAATGAGGAGAAGCATCACTCAAGCACTTTTCTATGAACCACAGACTATAATGCAATCCCCCACACATCTTCCACATATGGTAAGATGTCCCTACCCATCTATGAAAAGATCGGTTGGTAAAACCACATAACATATAGCCTTTCTAAGTTCATTGTTGTGCCCTACATGACTAGATTTTGTATACATCCCAACTTGTATGTCAATCATGAACTAGCATGCAGAAAAGGTACATAGTGAAATTGACAACGTAACCAATGGAAAATTACACTACTTTGTCTAAAGTTTCATATACAAAATTTATCCTAGGTCACATACACTTCCCTAGCTCATTTTGTATCAAGATCATTATACACGTTGCATGGGTAATACCTTCATGAGGTAATATTTAATCATAGGAAAAACTTATTCCTTTTATGTTTATATCATATCTATCGAGTAACTCAAGTAACTCCTACTTATCGAGTAATCATAATGTCACATCATTGAATGAATCTAGTACCAAAGGTATGATCCTGACCATATAAGTCCCCATTCAATGGTTTAATATTTAAACTAATTTATTCAAAAGTTCATAATAAATGACCTCAAATTAAAAGTACAAATGACTTCCCTCAAAGTATATTCTTACCAAAAAATGACTTCAGTCAAAAGGATAATCATATTAATAAATGACTCATTATTGTCTCAGCAATAAAAGACTTTATTCAAGAGTCTAAACTGATCAATAAAAGACTACCCAAAAAGTAGATTTTCATCAATTAAAAGACTTCACGTAAAGAATGTAAAACAACCAATCAAATAAAAATCCAACTCATTAGGGTATTCCCACCTATGGCTCAAATCAATAGTAATTCACAAATTCAAGTGATCAACTTAATAACATAGGTAATCCCATCCTTAGTTTACCCTTATCCTAGGATAAGATCATCAAATCAATGAATAGTTTGACCATGTAGGTTAGTCACAACCTATGTGCTATGGTACCAAATGACAATCAAGTAAATATCCCAACCCACTAGGATATTCCAAAGCTAGGGTCTTTAGTCAATAAGCAAATAAAACATCGATCAATTGATCATCAAGTAGAGACCCACAACATGGATTTCATGTTGTCAAATCCTATCTACGACAATATGTTTTCATACCTATTGTCACTGAGGATTTTCACCCTAGTGAATCCTAGACTCAGCTAATCCTATGAAACATTGGAATATCTTCAGGTTGTGGGTACCCTATGTTGAAGATAGACCTCCAAAATTAAGGGTTGGATTCCTTTGAATATATCCTAAGAAATATTGATTTTGATGGGAAAAGGGAAGAAGGATGCTAGAGAAATTGAAAGCTATTCTAAGGGATGATTCACCAACCAAAAGTGACTTGCATCTGCTGTTAAAACTCACAAAATAACTCAATAATGAAGCTAAAAGTGTTCACAACTTAGGTTGATTCATTTTTCATAAATGATTCAAATGAAAGGTTTCAATGTTTGATGTTGGTTTAAAAGAAAACAATGATGTTTTCATAACTAACATTCAACAAAACCAATACACAATCAATGACCTAGACTATAACATGTTGCATTTGAACTAAACATTGAAGGAATAAGATAAAAATGAATAATTTTCAGATAGAAATCACAATATTTTAATCAAAACACTCACATGCAATGTTGGAACAAGACAGATTTGAGATGGAACTAAACTTCTTTATTGAATATCATGAGGTATTGCATTACAAGTTTGTAAAACTAATTACAAAGATTGAAAAACTCATAAGGAATGAGTTACAAACCATGTATGTTGTTGCAACAGTAATGAAAAAGCTCATAACTAACTAGAAAAAAGAGCTAGGACTGTCGGGTAAGTGCACCAAGATGGTCGCACTTTTGTGGCCAAACAAGGAAAAAAAAAGCCATAACGCGTTCGCATTATGGATTTTTAAAAGAAAATAAAAAAGTGAACCCAAATATCATTTCTCATTTGGTTTTTTCTATGTTTTAGCTCCGCCCGTAGCCAAAAACCCTGTCTTACGTGCTAGTGTTCTTGGAGAGGTGATTTCTTCAAAATTCATCAACAATAATTGGATTTCTTCACAAATATGGTGCCACGACGACGAAGAGATGCAAGAGGTAAGTATTGTTTGGTATTTGTTTTGAATTTGTTAGTTTTAAATTAATTTTGTTTGTTTTAGTTTAGAAATGAATGTTTTTTTTTTAATTTGTAGGAAATCCTCAACAAGAGGAGGAAAATCCTCAACCAAATCAGCCTCAACAAAATCAGCCTCAACAACAAAATCAACCTCCCCCACCATTCTCTCAATACCCTCCTGGCACTCAAGAAAATTTGAGGAGTGAAATTGAAAACAATAGAAAAGAAGTTGAGGATATTATTAATAGGTTGAGTGATCAAAATTCTTCAACCACAGAAAGAATACATCTAGCAGATTCATTGAAGGATTTGTTAAGAAATGTAGATGCAATTACCCAACAAATATCTGGATGGCAAAATAGGAGGCAAACATCAAGGGCATATTATGTAGACAAATTATCATATAAACAAGTAAAAGATTTAAAGATTACTAAAGGTGATTTGTGCTCTCTATTCACTGACCCTAGAACAAATCAAAATCTCACCCTCAATGCAAAGAGGTTTCCTATTCATTGGTGCCACCACCAAAAGATTAGGAACCTTTTTTATGACAGATGGTATATGGTCTTTGATTACCCACCATGCAATAACTATGAAGTCCCACAATATTTTCTTAGGAAATTATACTATGAGTTTGTATTGAACCAAATCCCGAATTATTTTGATATGAGGGAGTTTTAGGGGAGAGGCGGGGGGTCAGCATAGGATAGGCCCAGTGCACAACCGAAACCTACATGACAAGGGAGATGACCTCTTGCTAGGCCGCCTCATGAGCAGATTGTGATGCCTCTAGTTGCAAAGGAGAGTGCTGATGTAGAGACTTTGTAAGCGATCACATCCTTGACTCGGAGTGGCATCAACCACACTAGCCCCATTGTACAGTGCAATCCAGGGGATTCTTCAGGTGGTGGCCTTCGAGGCCATGTGTGTCGATCTTGTGGAGCCACTTGTTTGTATGACCCTACCATCCCTCAAGAGGGTACTACGTAGGATCCATATACTTCTACGTAGCCTAATCAATATGCATCTATGGGGATGGAGAGGGTAGCTAACATTCTGCATGATGCATATGGTATTGACAGTCAGGTAAAATTCAACATGTTCATTGAATTTAGTTTATTAAATTTTGATTGTGAAATGAAAGATTAACTAATTTAGTTTTATTATTTTAATAAAATTGTAGGGTCACAGTGTTGACCTTGGGTACACCAGTCAATCTACTTATTTTTGCAGTACACCTATCAGTGGGGTATGTAAAGTTAGTAAACAATTATAAATTTATTATATGTGTTAATAGCATTTTTTTTACAAATGGTATTTTAATATGTGATTTTGGATGTTGAACAGGGTGTTGTTGGAGGTTTCAAGGAAACACCTCCGAGTGCGAGTAGATTTACTCAAACTTTTACTGAGGTAATATAGAATAAAGAGAACTTAAAGTTAATGAATTCTAAGTTTAATATAGATTTGTGTATATATAGTCATAAGAGTATATGGGTTCACTAGGTTATTATTTGAAATCTTTTAAGAATGGTCCTACCATGATTGTTTCTCTTAGAATTCCTACACTAGCAAGCTATATATAATAAAAATTTAACATGGAACTGACAAAGGTAGAGCTACATTCTACTCCATCCTATATAATTTTTTGTGATGTCAACGTAACCAAGAATACGACTATGGATGTCCTACATGATGTCAATGTAACCAAAAATAAAACTTCTATCCTCGACCCTATCTATCAACCAATACTCCTTCAATATCTCCTAGATGCTTGGAGATGCTTAAGACTAGATCAAAATACCCTATATTCTCTTCATTTGTTGCATAGCTCATAAAGTTTCCCTATATGTTCTCTAACTAATCATGATTACATGGAAAGAAGTTATAAGTACTCATTAAACTCTCAACTATTGGAGCCTCCTCAAACTTTCCCATAGGAGGTGGAAAATGCTTAGAAATGATTAAATTCCCTAATAGGGTGTGGGAGATCTTTTAGGAAAACATTTGACACTAATTTGATCCATTGAATTCTTCTTCATTCTTATATATTCCTCAAATATACCTTGCAATACCCCTATCATACCTAAATCTAATACATTCATGTCCTTGTTAGCTAGCATGTAGGTGATATAGTATGGTCCATGAATTCTGATCTCTTCTTTTTTCATTTTTCTATACAGTCCTCTTTTATCTCACTACTAGGTCCTCACATAAAAAGAAAAGAAAAACATTACTTCTTTTTCTCATCTAAGGCCCCTAAGGTTTTAAACCCCTTAGATGCAAGAATTCAAATCACATCAACCATGTGGTACAAATGAATAAATCCCAAAGACGATCTATAGCAATGAAAGAGTTTGGAAAGGTAGAGAGAGCTACACTGGTGACTCAGGAGAAACTTCAACTTTCAAAACAAAGCCAATGAGGCTGGTAGACATGTGGATTAGGACAACATGTGGTGGAAGAGGAAGAGAGATGACTAGAACTCTGGAGGCCCACCATACTAGATTTTGATATTCAACCATGAGAGCAGAAGAGAGAGCTGATATCATGTATCAAAACATTAAGCATTCATTCTTCCAACCAATGGATAAGGAGATGATTACTTTTCTTCATTTTCATTTGCATAATCATATCATAGCGTGGGAACCATGAAGACCAAGGATGTCCAATTTTATGTGGAGGTAATGGATGTGGTCAAAACTTTAGGAGGAGAAAGAAGGTCAATGTGTGATCTTGATGAATGATAGAAGAGGGGTTGGTTAGACAAACCAGGGGCACCTAGTCATGAGTAGGGACCTATAGGTTAGATTGGTGAAGCAAAGCACCAAGGAGGTCTTACAAGGAAAGGCCTAGAGTAGGTACATACAAGGAAAGGCTCCTGCCTGCCCGCTCCTCTTCCTCTATTTGAACCTCCTTGAGGTCCTCTACCCCTGTTATGTCCACCTCTTGTAGATGTTTCACCTCCATGCTCTGCAAGTTTTGACTCTCCTTGGTTTCTTTGGTCATTGCCTCTACCTTGGTAGCCACCAAGTTGTCCTCTTTGATCTCTTTGATCTCTATGAAAACCATCTCCTCTTGAATGTTCCACTTCAAACCTTTGAGATACCTTGCCACCTTGATACTTTCATCCTCTATGACATTGGACCTCATGAAAAGTCTTTGAAACTCCTCAGTATAATAACTCACATCCTGATCTCTTTGCCTCAAACTATGTCTCCTCATATGCAACTGAATTTCATAGTCTTTAGGTAGGTATGCTTCTTTCACCTTGGCAACCATTCCCTTCCAGGTAGAGATAAGTTGCTTGCCTTCCTTCTCCCTCTCTGTCTAAATGAATTTCCACCATGTTAAGGCAAAACCTCTTAGTCTTGATTTAGCCACCTTTACCTTTTGTGCTTCAGTGACTCCATCACACGAGAATGGTTTTCCATTCCCTCTATCCAATCCATAACTAAATCAGCCTCCATCTTTCCACTAAACAGTGGTACTCCTTCAAGTGCTTTTCCACTCAAAGCCTTCAACGCTTTCAAGAAGGGATCCTCCTTCAATATAAGGTCAGGTTCAGGGATTCTATCCTCCTCTACAACCTCTTCTTCTTTTGCTATTCTTCCATCAAACCACATAACATTCAGTGCTTGCTCAAGTTGGTCTAACTTCTCTCTCAATACCCTATTGTCTTCCTCTATTTCTTCAACCCTCTTGGCCAACTCATAATTTTTCACCATGATGCTAGAACCACTAGACTCTGTCTCTAACATATAAGATCAATCCTAAATCTTTTGCTTGCTCTGATACCAATCTGATAGGGAGAGGGGTTGGAGGAATCAATCACTAATTCCTATTCTAGGCCTTTCCTTGTAAGACCTCCTTGGTGCTTTGCTTCACTAATCAAACCTATAGGTCCCTACTCATGACTAGGTGCCCCTGGTTTGTCTGACCAACCCCTCTTCTATCACAAACTCCAACCACCAAGTCCACCTTGGTTCATTTCCATAACTCTTCCTTAGCCTTTACACTATACTAAAGACCAATCTTCCTCAACACTCCATCAACTCCTGCAGGGGTAGTGATAAGTCTTAAAAGGCTTCAAACTATCCTCCAAAGGTGTTTGAACAACCTCCAAGACTTCAACTTCCCATCGCTCTCACCAATCCTTTAGCTAGGGTTTGAAAGGCTAGTAGCCCTTGAGCCCCTATTAGGTCTCCTTCACCTACAAAATAGGTTAGAACTCACAAATCTCAAAAGGACTTCCCACTCTTTTGCCAAGGTTCTTGGTTCACATGGAAAACACTCAAAGATTCTTGAGGTCTCAGCCTTCCCTTGACAGTTAGAAAACTTCCAATTTTTTTACACACCAAATGGATAGATGGAGCCTCCTCCTTCATGTAGTAACAAGGTAACACACCACCTTACCTCCTCCAAGAAGAAAATCCTCAATGGCTCAGCACCCTTGCAAGATTTGTGACCTGCACAACAAGTTTTTCCTAGCTAGACCTGCACTGGCTCACCTAAGGCATCACTTTGCTAGCAACTCCTGCACTCAAAAAAAACCTACCAACTAACATATGTACAAGCATGGTGTCTAGGCACTGTTTGCAAAAGGCCGTATGGTTTGTACAGTGGAAAGTGCTCTAGCACCCCATTTACTCAACACTGCTTGTTTCAGGCCAGCAAGCACAAAGAAACCAAAATATTTACAAAGAGACAAGAAAATGATTGAAAGAACTATCTAAAGGCTACAAAAAAAATTTACTATATTTATTCTACATCCCACACACAACATAGAACCAGATTTAATCCATTAGAGCCTTCTTTCAGACCAAAAAATTTCAGAAAATTTCACTCAAAAAACTATTTTCCTTCAATTTCCAACAAAACAATCCGTACAAATGTACTTTCAACCTTGTACAAAGGTCGAGGAAACCTTTAAATATGCTTTCCAAATAGTTATTTTTCCAATGGGCCCTTCTTGGCCACTCAAACACAAAAGGAGCATGTTTTTTGCAAAAATTGTCAATAATTGCAAAAACCTCCATTCCTAAACTTTGGACTAGAACCTTTTTGTTTCTCACCCATGGTCAACATGACCTTGTTAGAAAACATCATTCCAACCACAAAAATTCCTGAAGGCATACATCTAAGTCATAAACTCATTCTATACTTCCACATTTTGCCTAGTGTGCTCTCTATTGCTTCCTAGGTGCTCTTGCACCAATGAAATTAAGGAAGAACAACAAGAGAGGAACAGTAAAAATAAAATCAATACATAGTTTCAAGGATTTTTCAAGTGAGTAAGAGAGCTATGGGAGCAACCTCATCTTAAATATTTTGAACTAGATTTTTATATACCATTTAGAGAGCTTGGTTTTCATGGAGTTCCTTTCAAATCCTTTGCTTTTATTGTTCCTATGGTAATTTTTTTGGTAGAGTTGGTGGAATTACCTTTCTTAGTAATCACTATTAGTGAGATTGAGATTGTTAACCTTGAGAGAGTAGGACTTGGGAAAAATGGATTTTATATGGCTATTGTTTTCAAATAATTAAAGTGAGATGTACTCCATATGTACGCCATTCCTGAATATTCACTTGATGGAATCAAGGAATGGATGAACTCCATGGATATAAAGTATTATGAAAGTAGAATGAACTTGAACTGGCAACCAATTTGTAAGACTATTACTGATGATCTAGATAAATTTATTGAAGATGTTGGTTGGGAATTTTTGAATATGGAAGCTAGTGATTTTGATTCTAATAATTCAGAAGGGTCAGATCAAGGATACGAACCCTCTAATGTAGAAGAGGAATCATAATTAGATTTCATACAACCACCATCAAGAGTGTTACAAGCCAATCAACAAGATGGAGGGAATTCTTATATAAGGATAATTTTCAATGTTGTAGGTACTGGCTTTAATGCCAACTACAAAGGCAACATTGAAATTTCCTAGCAGTATTTATGTTAAGAAAATTTCCTTTAGATGCAAGTATTCAAAGCACATCAACCATGTGGCTTAATTTATATCATAAGTTGTACCATGATGTTCAGTAGGCATTCCTCTACTCTTTCGACTGTCAAATGTACCACTGCCTTGTCATTGATCACCATCATATTCTCCTTTTCATGGTTATTTTCTCTATCATCTTTGGTATAAACACTTGACTATTATATTTAACTCAAGTGAGGAAACTTAAAAATCATAATGATAGGCCAAAGAAAGAATATTCAGTCTTTTCATGGTAAAAGGAGACCTCAATTTAATCACTGTCATCCTCAAAAGGTTAATTCCATTGTCAAACATTTATTGCATATCTTAAACTATGACAAGTGTTTAATAAGGGTTTTGAAGAATAGGCCCTTGACAAGTTAGCTCCATCATTTTTTATTGTCGTTGTATCTTTATTTAGCTCTTACTCCATTCCTTGTAATAGTGATACTTGGATTTGTCATACTTAACTCAGTTGGCTACTATCAAAGCTCCTTTTGACTAGATCATCTCTTCTTCTCATATTGGTTGTCATATTTTACATTGTGTTTTGATGCTTTTTCACTTAAAATTTGTCCTAAAGGGTCTTTTGTTTTTCAATGTGATTGTCCTAGGTTATTGCTTTTAAAAAAATTGATAATCATATTGTTGGTTACGTTGCATTACACATCATTCAAACTCATTGCATTACTTCAAATTTGATAACTATTTTGTGATTGAATAATTTGTTGTTTTATTTTTAGATGTTGGTTAGAGAAACACCGCCAAATGTAACAAGGGCAATGGATATCAGTGTTTCTACTGCAATACAATCCTTGATGGCTCTGATAGGGGAGGTATGAGGCAAATTACTAAATTTCAATTTACATTCGTTGTTATAGATGAACTAGTTCTAGTGAGAAATCAAACCATTATTGATTCATAGTTTAATTCCTATTTGGATGGTTTATACAGGGCTCGAATAGGCCTGAGCATCGATGTGCAAATATTTCCATCGAGAGTGATCGTTAGATGGTTGTAAGTGATTAAATTTTGTTAGATATATTAATTTTTATAATGTAATTTCTATATATTAATGTCTTTACTTCTTATTGTAACAGTTGAAACTTGACCAGGAGCTAAACCCTAGGAGGAGCAGCAGGAGCACTCCTCAACAGAAATGGGTGATAGATTTATCACCATCGGGTCACCGAAAGGGAAAGAAAATTGTATTTGAACTAGAGCATGGAGAGAAATGAATTTTGAATGTAGAGCCCTTTGTTGTATGCCTACATGGCAATTTTGTACATATTTTGTATTCGATATATTTGACATTGTATGCCTATATGGCATTCTCGTAAGCCTATATGGCTTTTTTGTAACTATATTTTATACTTATATTGACATATATTGATGTACATGTGTACATGGCTATTTGATTAATACAAATATTTTTTATCAATGGTGTCCATATTTGCATTATAAATTCATGGTTCAATAGATATGAGTTACATGTATTCAAGTGTATACTTTACAACTTACGCACATATACTTTTTGACTTACGTTGGAACATCAAAAAGTGTAAAAATTTGTGTTTGGAAGTCAAACGTAAGCCAATTTTGCAATTCTCGGTTATTGCATACTCGATCTTATGGACTTATTCCTTCCTAGCACATATTATGAATATTTCTCATTTGGTGCAGAAGACAAATTCCTCATTTTTGAACCACTGTTTTCTTGTTTTCCTTCCACACAGAAAAAAGTTCACACTTTTCAGATTGATCAATGATCAATAATGGCTGATTGTAAACACTTGACATTTGTATGTTTTGAACTTTAATTTATAATTTTGTAGTTTATATTCATAACATTGATTACATTGCATTGCAGATCTTTCAAACTCAAAGCATTGCTTCACATTGCATAACTAATAACTAGATACTGATAGATGAAAAAATTTCAATTACAATATAGTTTTTACAAAGTCAACCTAAGCAGTTATGTAATTACTTCACATTGCATAACTAATAACTAGGAGCAGCAGCCAATTGCATTTGCTTGTCATGGCATTCTATGAGACTGCATTTCTTTGAGGCATTTTTCAAACATTTCACTACCTTGTCTATACTACCACATTTTTGATACATGTCTACCAAAGCATTTTGTCAAATAGTTCAAGTGTTGCCTTGTTGCTATGGCTGAAAGCCTAAAAGAAGTGCTTTCGAACAAGCTATGCATGCTTGGAAAAAATCTATCAAAAGCATAATAGTAAGCAATATCATAGACAAGGTAGTGAACTCTTTGAAAAAAAAGAAATGAGGTCTCATGATGATGGAATGCCATGACAATAAAATGTTTGATTGTCATGGCATTCCATCACCATGAGACCCCATTTCTTTGAGGCATTTTTTCAAAGAGTTCACTGCCTTGTCTATGCTAACACATTTTTCATACATGTCTATCAAAGCATTTTATCAAATAGTTCATTGCCTTGCTGCTATGGCTAAAAGCCTAAAATAGGTACTTTCAAACAAGCTATGGATGCTTAGAAAAAATCTATCAAAGCATAATAGCAAGCAATAGCATAGACAAGGGGATGAACTATTTGAAAAAAATGCGTCAAAGAAATGTGGTCTCATGGTGGTGGAATATCAAATAGTTCACTTCCTTGTTGCTATGGTTGAAAGCCTAAAATAGGTGCTTCCAAATAAGCTACATGGATGCTTGGAAAAAATATATCAAAGCATACTAATAAGCAATAGCATAGAAAAGGCAGCAAACTGTTTGAAAAAAAGCCTCAAAGAAATGTGGTCTCAATGGTGATGGAATGCCATGACAATCCATAGCAATTTTCTTGTCATGGCATTCGCCATGTCGTTCCATCACCATGAAACCACATTTTTTTGAGGAATTTTTTCAAAGAGTTCACTGCCTTGTCTATGCTAACACATTTTTCATACATGTCTATCAAAGCATTTTATCAAATAGTTCATTGGCTTGCTGCTATGGCTAAAAGCCTAAAATAGGTGCTTTTGAACAAGCTATGGATGCTTGGAAAAAATCTATCAAAGCATAATAGTAAGCAACAAGCTGATGCAATACAAAGACTTCTAAACCACTCAACAGGACCATTCAAACTACCACAATTCAAGTTACATTAGGCCCATATCACTAAGACATAGTCCGAACAATAGGAGGAATGGCCTATTTCAACATACTACACTCAAACCCTTAAGGGATCGATCTGGTTGAACGTAGCTCAGAGTGATTCCGCGGTTTTGGGTGCAAAAGAGGACCATTCCTAGCATAAAAATTCCTATTTAAATGTGTTGGAACAGTCTGTTTGGTCACACGAGTTCCAGAACAAAAATTGCACCACCTTGCAACTTTCCACTACTTCCATCTAACACTTTTTCCATCAACTGAAAACTGAACACCACGGGAAAACCACTCCGAGATAACCAAAACTAAGAGAGGTTATTGTAGATGGAACCAACATGATCCCATAGGATTAGACGAGAAGTTTCTAAGCATCATGGTGTCTGAGTAACCTCATGCTGAAGTTTGCACCCATTTTTCCCTTTGGACCCTTAAGGGATCGATCCGGTTGAATGTAGCTCGGAGTGATTCCGCATGTTTGGGTGTGAAAGAGGACAATTCCTAGCATAAAAATTCCTATTTGAATGTGTTGGAATAGTCCATTTGGTTGCACAAGTTGCAGAACGAAAATTGCACCACTTTGCAACTTTCCACTGCTTCCATTTGACACTTTTTCCGTCAACTGAAAACTGGACACCATGGGAAAAAAACTCTGAGATAACAAAAACTGAGAGAGGTTATTGTAGAGGTGTCCAACATGATCCCATAGGATCAAACGAGAAGTTTCTAAGTGTCACGGTGTTCGAGTAACCTCTTGCTGAAGTTTGCAGCCATTTTGCCCTTTGGACCCTCAAGGGATCGATCTAGTTGAATGTAGCTCGGAGTGATTCCGCATGTTTGGGTGTGAAAGAGGACCATTACTAGTGTAAATATACTTATTTGAATGCATTGGAACAGTCCATTTGGTCACATGAGTTCTAGAATGAAAATTGCACCACCTTGCAACTTTCCACTGCTTCCATTTGACACTTTTTCCATCAACTGAAAACTGGACACCACGGGAAAACCACTCTGAGATAACAAAAACCAAGAGAGGCTATTGTAGAGGGGCCCAACATGATCTCACAGGATCAGACGAGAATTTTCTAAGTGTCACGGTGTCTGAGTAACCTCATGTTGAAGTTTGCAGCCATTTTTCCCTTTGGACCCTTAAGGGATCAATCCGGTTGAACGTAGCTCGGAGCGATTCCGCATGTTTGGATGTGAAAGAGGACCATGGCTAGTGTAAACATGCCTATTTGAATGCGTTGGAATAGTCCATTTGGTCACACAAGTTGTATAACAAAAATTGCACCACCTTGCAACTTTCCACTGCTTCCATCTGACACTTTTTCCATCAACAGAAAACTGGATACCACGGAAAAACCACTCCAAGATAATGAAAACTGAGATAGGCTATTGTAGAGGGGCCCAATGTAATCCCATACGATCAGACGATAAGTTTTTAAGCATCACGGTGTCCGAGTAACCTCATGTTGAAGTTTGCAGCTATTTTGCCCTTTGGACCCTTAAGGGATCGATTCGGTTGAATGTAGCTCAGAGCGATTCTGCGTGTTTGGGTATGAAATAGGATCATGCCTAGCATAAAAATTCCTATTTGAACGCATTGGAATAGTCCATTTGGTTGCACGAGTTGCAGAACGAAAATTGCTTGCACTAGACGACCAAATTTGCTTGTAAGTGCTAAAACACTAAATTGGGTGTAACATGCAAACCAAAATGAATCTTTATAGGATAAATACATTTTATGGTACCCATTTTTGGCATTAAAAACATATATTGATTTTAGATACACTTGTTTTGGAACACATGCCTGTTGTCCCAACTTATTTGCTTCTAAAGAACCCCAAACATGTAGTGAGTTTTGCTTGTTTTGTGTGGATTTTTCTTAAAGAGGCACTTAGGAGTGATGGAAATGGTTGTAATTAGTCTGTACAAATTTGAATCAGGGCTTTGGGGTGAAGGGGTGAGCCTAGGTAATCAAAATCCTAGTGTGATCAGCAAATTAAGCCTTTTGGGGACAGTGATACATTGGTCCATGGTTGTTCTTCCATCCACTGTCAAAAGGTGAGACTTTGGGGTCTTGTAGAGGCATATCATAGTTTCTTAAATTCAGTAGTTTGAGCTTGGTATAGGCTTGTGGGTGGATTTTATTTAGACTTTCCTACCTTTCAAAAATCTATTGTCCCACCAAAACTAGGCCTGAATAGGCCCCTTTTCCAAAGCAACCCTATTCAAAACTTATCACCTGACCATGAAACTTTCTACAGTATCCTAAATTGTTCCCAAATGAAGTATTTTCTAGGTTTTAATCTCCTATTACACCCTCAACATGCTCAAACACAAAACCCTCATGAAATTGCTCCAAAAATTAGGGCCTCTTGAAAAATTAACTTTCACACACTTCCAGAATCTTCTCTTTGAATTTTCACCATTAAATCATCATTCCTAAACACCTTCAACTCAAAAACATGCCCCTCATTAAGGTAGATCTCCTGCTGCTACACTTTAGGAATCATTTTCATGTAGTTTTCAATGTGAAATCTCGGTGTACACGCTATCATTCCTCCTTCCTTCACATTATTTTGTTAGATCTGTATTATACATGTAAGGATTGATCCATTTCAAAAGTCACAACATTCTTTCATGAAATGGATCAAATATCCAATGGTAAAAATTGTTCCTTGACCAAACTCTTCATCCTTTCCAATATAGAAACTTTTGCCAACCCTCTAGCCATCCTATCATTCTGAAAACTAGTCCACCATGTCAGTTTTGTACCTCTCAACTTTGTCTTAAAAAACTTAACCTTCCTCTCTTCTTCCATCTCTTCAAACTCAAAATAGTTTTCTAAGGCATCAAGCCATCCTAACACCTCTTCACTATCCATCTTCCCCTGATAGATAGGAAACTCTATGTGACTCTTTCCTCCATGACCTTGTGCTGCTTTCAAAAATCTTATGAACTTCCTTTCCTCATGGTCTTCCATCTCATCTACTGGTTGTCTTTGAGTTACCCGCACATGCTCTTCTTCTTCATCATTTTCTTCTTGTTCTCCTTGTTCTCCTCGCCTATTTCTCTCAAGGCTATTGATCCTAGCCTGCATAGCTATTGATCAAGGCTATTTATGGAATGAAAGTAGACATTGCCATGAGTTGTGATCCTAAAGGGTATATTAGTAAAATGAGGGTAGAGAAGGGTAGATCTCATATCTACCATCATTTCCATGCATCTAATGATGCGATAAGGAACCTCAAAACTAATAAGGAGGTCAGAGAAAGGAAAAGGAAATGGATGTTCATGGTCCAAACAAAATAGAAGAGGATAAAAATAATCATGCTTATGTTATTCCTTTGCAAAGTACACAAGTCCCATGGAAATGATGGAGAAGATGTTTGTTGCCATGGCAGATGGGAATTTTTCCAGCATGATGAAGTTGGCAGAGCAAGAGAAAAAGGGATGGAAGTTGAACAACTTGTTCAACAACAAGCCTTGTCAACAGAATCATCAGCACAAGTTGCTCACAGCCAATCAATGAAAACTCTTGATGCACCCTTGGTTGATTATTCAAAGAATCCAAAAGAAAGGGAGAGTGTGCAAGAGGAGACTATGAAGAATGTTCCTAGAGATGAGGAAGTGAACTAACACTTCCCTTCTCCCCAAATCAATCAAGGTGATGAGCAAGTTCCTAAAAATAGGCTAGCAGTTAATTTTTATGATGAGAACTCTGTTCCCAATGATGTCAAAGTATTAGCTTGTAGCTAGTTCATGGATGATGATACCTTTGTTACTAGAAATGACTTTAGAGACTTCATCATCAAAGTGAAGAAAATTGAACTTAATGAAAAATTGGATAATGAAAAGGAGTTGACCCATCTACGTATGAAGAGGTCACTCAACAAGTTATCTAATAAATAGATTTTCATAGTTATAGAATCACTTTGGAAGAAAGGAGGAGATTAGTTAAAGAAAGTGGTATTCTTGTGTTTCTGATAGGGATGGGGTTGGAGGAATCAATCATAGATTCCTACTCTAGGTCTTGCTTGCAAGACCTCCTTAGTGTTTTGGCTTTCCACCTTAACCTATAGGACCCTTCTCAAATTTAGGTACCCCTGGTTTGTCTGTCCAACCCCACTTCTATCACAATTCCATCTACCAAGCTAACCTTGGTGCAATGCTCCAACTCTTCCTTATCCCTTAATCAATCCTAAAGGCTAACCTATCCTTAACTCTCCATTAGTTCTTGCAGGGGTGTGGGAATGCCTTTAATGGCTTCAAACCAGCCTCCTAGGGTACTTGAAGCTTTAATGGATTGATATAGCATCAAAACCTATGTAGGATGTAGAGTGGTGTTTCTACAAGCTTTGTGTGTCATTAGATAGTTGTTTTATTCATTTTCAAGCACTGTTTGTAAATAAGTTGGATTCCACACTATTGCTGGTCTAAACCAGGCAATCTTGAGCAAATGGAGGTTTAAATCACTTTCCCACCATACAAATTGTATGGCCCTTTGGGAATAGTGACTAGACTCCATGTGTGTAAATATGGTAGGATTTAGGGTTTGTGTGAACACAGGAGCTGTTGGCAAAGTCTTTCCCTAGGCGAGCCAGGAAGAGTCTGGCTAGGGAAGACAAGAAGTGTAGAGCACATAACTTGCAAGGGTGACTAGTTCTTGATAAATTTCTTTTTGGAGGAGGTAGGAAAGTGTCTTACCTAGTTTCCACATGAAGGAGAAATCTCCATTAGTTCAATTGATGTGAGAACAAGTTGATAGTTTGAAAACATCCAGAAAATGGCTTAAAACCCTAGGAAATGACCATTTTCAAGTTTAAGCATTGTACGGAAAGTTAAAGCTTAGGACCTCAAAAATATTTGAGAGGTGTTCATATGGGACAAGGACCTCGAAGAAATATTGAGTTGTTATTTTGAAATGTTTGAGTAATAACCAATTGTTTTGGTGATGGAGACCTAATTGGGGGTCATGGACTAGTAGCCTTCTTAACCCTAGATGAGGGTTTGGTGAAAGCAATGAAAAGGTGGAGTTTTTGTGAACCTTCAAGAACCCTAGGAGGTTGGTTAGAATCCATTAAATACATCTCTACACCCCTGCAAGAACTAATGGAGTGTTGAGGATCGATTAGCCTTTAGGGTAGATTAAGGGCTAAGGAAGAGTTGAAGCATTGCACCAAGGTTAACTTGGTAGATGGAATTGTGATAGAACTGGGGTTGGCCAGATAGACTAGGGGTACCTAAACTTGAGAAGGGTCCTATAGGTTAAGGTGGTGAAACAAAACACCAAGGAGGTCTTGCAAGCAAGACCTAGAGCAGGAATCTGTGATTGATTCCTCCAACCCCCTCCCTATCACTCTTCTTCTTCATCATTGTCTTCTTGTTCTCCTTGTTCTCCTCGCCTATTTATCTCAAGGATATTGATCCTAGCCTGCATATCTTCTCTCTCCCTTCTCCATTTCCTCTCTTCCCTTGCTTTATCCTTCTCTCTTGCTGCTTCTTGTTCTCTTCTTTCCCTTCTCTCCCTTTCCAAGGTTTCCCTCAACTCCTCCAACTCTCTTGCTAACTAATTTTTAGGTGCCATTGCTGATTCTTCAATCCCTAAAGGAACTACTTACTACTCTGATACCAGTATGATGTAGAGGATATGGGACTCAAAAAAAAACTCAAAGGATTGAAGGTTTTTTCAATAAACTTGTAATCTCAACCATGTTCTAAACAACGTTAAGGAAAGAAGCCTCAAAGTGCACTTATGACTCCAATCTTTCTCCTATGGACCCAAACCCTTGGAATGCCATTAAGGGACACAAAAAAACTTGTCTTGAATTTTTTCAAAGCCCCAAACCTCTGACTCAAACAAAAACCCACTTTTCCACCTTGACTAGGCTTCCAGCCAACTAAGCCTCCAACAGTGGTTTTTTTGACTTTTCTAACAACTTTTCCAAAAGACTCATGAAACTAATGATTGAATTAGGTGTGTTTTGTGATGCTACATAACATACCAAAATCTTGATAGCACTTGTTTTAGACCAAACCTTTCAAAAATCTGCTGTCCCACTAAAACCAGCCTAAATAGCCCCCTTTTCCAAAGCAACCCTATTCAAAACTTATCACTTGACCATGAAACTTTCTACGGTATCTTAAATTTTTCCTAAACCAAGTATTTTCTAGGTTTTAATCTCCTATGACACCCTTAACATGCTCAAACACAAAACCCTCACGAAATTGCTCCAAAAACTAGGGCCTCTTGAAAAGTTGACTTCCACACACTTCCAGAATCTTCTCTTTGACTTTTCACCATTAAATCATCATTCCTAAACACCTTGAAGGAATTTGAAGGAATATTTTAAGTATGACAGTCAATGAATAGAAAAATGTTAGAGAAGCAAGGGTTTCAAAGACCTATTAAGAAACCTTATGATAATTCAAGGCATCACACAAACACAATTTGAAGCACACCATTGAATGCAAGGATATAGAGTTTAGAGGAGGTGTTCCAAGGGACTTTAAACTGAAATAGATGATAATGGAAAGATCACTAGTCTTAATGTCCAATTTGAGATGTGTTCCAATTTTAAAGGACCTAATGTCCTAATTTGAAATAGATGACTTTAAAAGGACCTAATGTCCAATTTGAGATGTGTTCCAAATTGGATTAATGTGATGCAGAGCAAAGGAAGAAAAATCTCAATCCACACTCAACTTGACATTCATTTAACAAATTCTTGTTTCCCTTACAATTTGGACTCTCTTTCCCTTCATAAAACCTTGAAAGGGTAGAATTTTCCATTGTTGTTTTTGATTGAATTGATCACTCAACAATGCAACTTGATCACTCCACTTGAATCACACAATCAACCATCTCAACATGACTTGGGGATGATGTAAAAACTCTTCACACAATAGAAAATGACCAAACAAATAGACCTTGTACCCAAAAACATCCATTAACCAATAGGATAGTCAAAATAAAAACTAATTAAAGGAATTAAATAGAAAATGAAACATTCTTTTAGACTCCTAAAAATATCCTCCACAAGTTCACAAAAGCATAGGATCAAACATCCACCATAAATGTATCAAAAGATTGACTTACAAGCCCTAAATGAGGCTTAACTAGGCCTTCATAAGGAAGTGTTCAACCTTTCAAGGCACACCCAAACACCCATAATTCCTTTAAAATATTCTAACAAGCTCCCCAAGACCTGTTCCATTCTTTTCATTTATTAGTATTGCACAAATACTCAGAAAATTATGAAAAGTGCATTTTAAAGACCATTTTCATGCATTTACAAGGGAAAAATTGACCTAGGGCATCAAATAAATTTTTCAAACCTCCATCTTTCACTCTGAAACAAATTTGAACATGAATAAGGGCCCTAAACCTAACATTCTACCAAGTTTTAAATTTTTTTCCGACAATGGAAATGGGAATTATGACCATTTTGGTGACCAAACCCTTGTTTGGTAGGGTTTCAGACCCTCTTTCACTAAAACTGAAGTAAATTTCTTAATACTTAATGAAATCAATTCAAATCACCACCAAAATAAATTATTCTCTACCCTCTATCAAACCATATTCATTATAGGGCTTTACAATGCTGTTGCAGGTCGTACCAATTGAAGAAATAGTCAAAACTGCTGGAAAATCAAGAAAAACAGAGTTTTTTTAATATTCAAATGCTTCAAACTTCCAATCGACCTTATGCCCTAACCAAAAGGAGGCCTTATAAAATTTTACACATCATTTCCAATGACCCTCAACTATTTTTTGAAAGAGGGAGCCATTGGTTAAGGGATTTACAACTTAAATGATGAGTTTACACAAATTACACTATGACAACATTGCATTTTTGAAGCAATTTTGACTCCTATCATCTAAGACCGAAAAATCCATTCAAATGACCCTGAAAAAAATTGTTACATTATCAAGACATCAATATTGCATGTTCATATACAAATTTGAGTTGTTTTTCCTTCATAGGCTAGAAGAGCAACATTTGTGCAAGATTGCAATTTTCACACTATTGACTCAGGTAATCTAAAAGACTCATCCTAATTCATGACTAATGATTTGGTAGATATGTATGAAAAATTTGGAAGCATAGAGAAAGCATGTGAAGTTTTTGACACAATTCCTCAAAGAGATGTCATCTCATTGACTATAATTATTGCTAGATATGCACAAAATGGATTTGTTGAAAATGCTTTAGAAAGTTTCAAGCAAATGCAATTGGTAGGTATAAATCCAAATTCCACAACCTTTGCCAACATCTTTCCTACTTGTACCAAAATGGGGGCTTTGGAACAGGGTATGAACATCAATCAAAGAATAAATAATAGAGGAATTTTGTTAGATGTTGTAGTTGCAACTGCCCTAGTAGATATGTATGCAAAATGTGGAAGCATAGACAAGGCTTGTGAACTGTTTAAAAATTTCCTGAAAGAGATGCCATCTCATGGAATACGATGATTGTAGGATATACACAAAATGGATTTGCTGAAAAGGCTTTAGAAACTTTCAAGCAAATGCAATTAGCAGGTGTGAAGCCAAATTCCATAACCTATGCCAAAATGGGAGCTTTGGAGTAGGGTATATACATCCATCAGAGCATAATGCCAAATGCCTTCAAAACTACAAGAATGGGAAGACATTAAATATGCATTTATTAACATAAAAAATGAGACTTACTAACAAATTTTACCATCAAGTATAGATTAATAAGAACAGTTGTGCATATACTTACAAATTAATAAGAGCAGTTGTGCATATACTTACAAATTAATCCAATGAACCATCTGGGTCTGCTCTACTCTTTATTATGTCAAGTATTGCCTCATGGTTAGACTCACAGACCTTGCAAAAGGTCTTGTTCAAAGTTATACCCTTATATTTGGTCAAATGAACATTAGATGCCATGACAAGGTTTGAGTAATGAAGAATCTCACGATGCATGTCAAATTCCTCAAACAACCAATGTTTAACACTCTTATGTGGGTACCTTCTGAGCCACGTTTCAGTAACAACAACTGATCCTATAGGGTATTCAATGTTTTCTCCATCTACAATTGGGGCTTCCAATTTCTTGTTTGCCTCAACACAATGACACAAGTAATAGTCTATACCTTCTTCGTTGTCTTCATCTGCAATAACTTCATAAACATGCCCTGCATTTATATGTGTGACATATCTCTTGAAATTAGTCAACATTATGAATATAGTACAAAGTAAGATAACAATATGGAATTTCAAATACTAAGCAAGTAGATATATTACCTGGTTGAACTAGATCTGATACATGGTCAAAGTCGACCGACGATTCCATCTGTGTTAGTTCCAATGCCATCGAAGGGAGATACGTGTGAAGTGGGATAAGATAACTTGTCAACCATTTTTCAACCCACTCCCCTGAATCACAATCATTCCAGGATTGCATTTTACATGAACAAAAGCATGCCATCTTACATGTATTGATACTCCATGAACCTACATTTGAGCTAAAGAAAGAGTGCAACTCACTCGATCCTATTAGTGTACAACAATCCTCATATGGTGCAATGTTAGTATCATCCATCAACCAAAAAAGTCTATGAACTGAAGACGTACCTTCATTACCTAGACCCATCGAAGCATTACACCACTCAACGATTGATCTTGCATCTATCAACTGTGCATTGTCTTGATACTTTAACTCTTCTCGTGCTAATGCTCTTTTCACGCATGCTCCTGCACTGTCATGCTCCCCCTTTCCATGTCCAGCTTCACAAAAGTTCCACATATGTTGAACATGTGTAGTGAGATGCATCCTGACCAATAAAACATGTGCGCATTCTTGAACTGTGATGCATAGTTGTCTGACCATATTATATGCCAACCGTATGATATGCCCCTTTGAGCCAAATGGTTGTAGAACATATGGAAGCAACCTTGCACAAAATTTGGAGAATGTGTGCGATCATCACTAATATAAAGGTGATACTCTCTCAATACCTTCCTTTCATCCTCTGTACTATCAGCTAAATGTATGAATGCTATGTGCATAAATATTGAAACCTGTGTGTAGTTGTAATACTATGACTGCACCTCATGCTGTGGCTATAGAGTGTAGTTCTCTGCAAAGTCAACCACTGATACTATGCTACCAAGTGGAAAGGTGTCCTTGCATAGCTTGAATTGCATGTCCAGCCATCAGGCTCTATGGGTATGCCTTGCATACTCATACACTAGATTCTCACAAAACATGGACATGAACTGATACACTAGAATTTTCTAAATAACCAACTAACACCTTTTTACTTCAGACCCATCTTTTGTACCATATGACACTATTTTATACTTCTTGAACTCTACTAGTTTTTGTCCCACCTCATATGTGCTTTCCATATGTTGACATACTAGCATTCGTTGCAAGCGACCACAACACTCGCATGAACCATCCAAGCATGCTGTCCTATAGAATATTTGGCCATCCTCTATTTCACATAAATTTTTTGATAAGAACTTTCTTGAAGATTTTGGTGGGGCTTCTATGCCACAATCCTGCAAAACATCGTTAGTGTGCAAATCAAAACATAGAACTAAACATCATAATGGTTAGAGAATTCAATATGTAGTTTACAACAACAAGTAGTGCATGTGTGATTTATCTTGACATAAAAGGTTTAATCATTTCAAAATATTTGAGAAATACTAATTTGAGGATAATCATTTTTGAAATTTATGAAAAAATTGGGTTTGATCATATCCAAAAAATGCTTTGGATGTGGCTCACGATTTCGACTACCGATTCTCCTTCTTACGACATCCCTTTGATTCGGAGATGGCCTTGTATTATTCTTCCAATAATCTTCAATTAGTGTTCTCAATGCTTCAACAACTTTTTTATCTTTGTGTGGCAGTCTCCTCGAGAATGCCCATAATTCATTTGAATCGGTGCCCTCAATTCTTTGCCACCTTTGAACAGCTTTTGATAAAGTTTTTCTACTAATTCCCACTTGTTCACTTGTCTTTTTATGAGGTGAGATCTCTTTGTTTGATAGCTTACCACAGTTAATGTAATGACACGTCATGTGACATTACTATCCTTTGAGCGTGATGTCTTACCCATAGTGTCATAAGCATCCATTAGATTCTTCACAATAGTGTTTTCACTTGATGCATTCGATGTTCTCAACCCAAGAGTCTTCATGATGTTTCTGTACTTTAAACCCCGCATCATTTGAACAAATAGTTGACATCTTGCAATCTCATTTAGTCTTTCAAAGAACATTTGCCAAATCTTATCAGCATATCTTCTACAAGTGCATTCTGGAATCTTACCTTCCATGTGCTGCAAAATATCCTCATCAATATTAATCAAAAACTTTGGCTTTCTATGCAAAATTCTAGGTGGTGTTCTCTTAGGTACATACATCTCTACATTACCAATTCCATCAATATTTAATTGAGCTGGGCTAGATTGCGTACCTTCGATCAATGGTGGAATAGAAGACATACCTTGAGGTTCATGTGGGGATGATGGCGTACCTTGTTTCTCAATTTTGAGTGATGATGTACTCTCAACTTCATATGTGGTGGAAGGTGTCCAACCATACTCACTTGTGGTAGATGGTGTCCCTCCATATTCGCTTGTGTGTAATGGTGTCCCTTCATCTTCACTTGCGGTAGAGGGTGTGTCTCCAACTATGGTATCTACATCTACCCTAGCACAACTCTTTCACATTTGTTCCCTTTGTGCTGCCAATTTCTTTTGTCTTTTTGATGGTTGAAGTTCCTCTTCAACTGGCTTGTTTTCATCAATCATTCCCAATTTCTGCTTTTCATGATATTCCCTCATCTATTTGTTATTTTGATCTCTTAAGGCTTGGAGCTTATCATATATTAGTTTTTTCCCTTTAACAGTTCATTTCTTTGGCATGATGAATAATTTTACCAATGCAAAAAGTGCTAAGTTGTCAAATTAACTAATTGAAAGCTTTGGAAGCATAACTCAATCAAAACAATATAAATTGTCCCTATACCCAAGTAGTGATGCTATTCCATTACCACTATGCAAACAAGTTTGTCACAAATCTAAATACAACTATCACTGTACATACAAATTCCTTAGTCTTTAACATCAATATGGTATTTAATCTCTAGGACTCCATACCCTAAATTAGGTGAATCCCACAAATCAATACTTTGTTTTGTGAAATAAGTGTATAAACTTTTAGAGTATGTTGAAAAGGATCAAAATAGGCCTGAGAATATGTAGAAACAATGAAAGGAATGTTGTTAAGTGCTTGGGAGTAGTCTCATTTGTTATTCCACAGTTGTATCTATGCTTGGTAATGTTTTGAAGGTAGATTGTGAAAGATTCGATGATTTGGGCATATGTTTCCAATATATGGCAATGGTTTCTTGAATGAAAAGTAGTCAGAGTGTGTCTATACTGATATATTGGAATATTACAATCAAAACATGATGAAATTGGTATCTTAAAGGTATGGTGACAGTGTTAAACTAATGTTGATTGTTGTTGTTACAAAAGGTGTTTAAGTTAAGATAGGATGATGGATGTGTTGATTTGAGAAAAGATATCTTAAATGGTTGGGATGATGTTTGATTGCAGGTCTAAGGAACATAGGTGTTTGATTGATTTTTCCTTGAAGGGGTAAGTTGAGTTGATAAGTGATTGTTGTATTGCATCACAAAAAAACAATTTGATCAACATGGAATAAGAAAAACAACAAAAATGAAAGCAAGCCATAATAGAATGATATAAAATGTACAAAGATTTCACATACCTAAAAATAAAAGTTTCAAATCGAGGAGTTCTACCCAATTATGCAGCCTTTGCTTCTTCCTTCTTCAAACTCCTTAAAAACTTGACTTCTTCAAAAGTTTGTTCCCCTCCAAATTTCAAATTTATATCAATTATCACTATAATTCAAACTTCAATTGATATTATATGCCTCTCAACATGAAAAATCTGTTATTTCATGCAAAGGTGATGGAAGGAACATTCAAAAGGTGGTGGAATCTCAAAATCATGCATGCACACTTCACTTAATCACCAAAAAGCTATTTTTTGTTGGAGCACGCGCAGAACTAGGAGAATCTACAAAATGCGGGCCGACATCATAGGTATATTGTGACTTTTAACCATTTTTACTACAATAAATAACGTGTTCTCATTATAACGCGAGCGCGTTATTTAATCCTAAATGGAAATATCTATACTGGTTAATAACTCCCCCGCGTTATGATAAATTTGGTTTTTTTAAGCTTTAGATGGTACATTTATAGGGTAGAAGATTAAGGGTACTAGGGAGAGAGCTAGAGGGATTGAGTGAGAGAGAGGGAGATACTTCAGAGAGAGAGGAAGGGAGTGAGAGAGAGATACGCTCTCTCACCCTCTCCAACCCTCTCCCACCCTCTCCCATCCTCTTCCACACTCTCTCCCACTTTATCCTACACTCTCCCACCTTCTCCCATCCTCTCCCGCTCTCTCCCACCTTATCCTACACTTTGCAACCCTAGGGAGAGAGCTAGAGGGATTGAGTGAGAGAGAGGGAGATACTTCAGAGAGAGAGGAAGGGAGTGAGAGAGAGATACCCTCTCTCACCCTCTCCAACCTCTCCCACCCTCTCCCATCCTCTCCCACACTCTCTCCCACCTTATCCTACACTCTCCCACCCTCTCCCATCCTGTCTCACTCTCTCCCACCTTATCCTACACTTTGCAACCCTCTCCAACCTTCCCTACTCTCTCTCACAATCTCCACAATATCCCACCCTCTCCTAACCTTTCTAACACCTTCTCCTACAATCTTCCACCCTTTCCCACTATCTCTCACTCTCTAACACTCTCTC